>OZ018387.1:36535067-36696051 GCA_963969525.1 Ontholestes murinus
GTAAATCTTTGTAAATAATATAGTTTCAAATATTTTTGCAAAATTATTTATAATGCATATCATTTTTGTTGCCCGATTTGAGAACAGGTGTAATGCTTGCTACTTTCCACAGATCAGGGAATGTTGCGCTTGTCCATGATAAGTTAAAAATATGACGTAATGGTGTGAGAAAACAGGATATACAATCACTGACCAAGAATGCTGAAATTATATCGGGACCTGATGTAAATTTTGTTTTTTTCATTTTTTTACAGCAGTTAAAATATCTTTTTCAATTATGGCTTGTAATATGAACATATTATTATTTATTACTTTTGGATCTGAAATTGGCAAATTAACTGTATGACTCCTATATACAGAGTTAAAATAACTAGCCAGGCCATTTACTATTTCAAGAGGAATTGAGTATTTTATATTATCTAACTGGATTATTCCAGGCAATCTAGACTGGCCCTTTTTATCATTGACATATGACCAAACATTCCTAGGGTTACTTATAATATGAATTTCTGCATAAATTGCTTGTGATCTAATTCTAGCATTCTTCGGATTTCAATCCTTAATTGCAAAATTCTCACTTTATAGAAGTTTAATTTTGTTTTAGTATAGAGTTTGCGGTAACGATATTTTATTTTTATTAATCGCCGAACATTAGAACTAAAACGAACAGGAAACTGTCTATTTCTATTTACGACCTTACGGAAAGGTACACAAACATTAATAATACTATAGAGAGTATCATAGAATGCACTACATGCTAGATTAACGTCTGTAAGACTTGTAATGTGATCCCAACCACACACATTAAACTGATTGTACAAAGACACAAAATTTGCTTTACGAAAGTCAAATTTACGATTTACAATATTTTCATTAAAATATGGTTCCGTATCCGTTAATAATTCGATGGAGATATTTAACGCTGGATGCTGGGGGTCTTCTTCTACTAAATGTGTAAGATTATCAATATTACAGCTGATATCAGGCGACGTAAGAACTAGATCAAGTAGACGCATGTTTACATTTAATAAATTATTTTGTTGTATTGGCGTTCAAAAAATGTTGTAATTCAGTGGCAATTTGAGTCCCGTTAGTATTATTTGCTAAGAAGAGATAAATGGACGGTACATTGAAATCGCCACTGATTAAGACATTATCATAAGATGTAATACAATTTTCTATAATCTCCAAAAGTTGTTGATAAACATCTAGGTTTTGCGAGGGTGGTATATACAAACATACTAAACATAAAGATTTGCCTTTAACTGTAATAATAACGCAAACTATTTCAATTTCTAAATTTACTGGTAAAACTAAATTATATCTAGTACACGAATATTTTTGATTTACAGCAATGAGAACTCCACCGCCTCTACGATTAACACGATGATCTTGCCTAAAAACTAAGTAGTCATTTGAAAATATTTCAGAGTTATACACGCCATCCCTTAACCAAGTTTCAGTCAACATATATACATCAAAATTGTTCATTGCAACATTATTATATACATCGTTGGTTTTTGTTGACATTCCAAGTACATTTTGATATAAAATATCAATACCAAATTTATTTAAATCACGTTGGGAGTTTATCAGTTTTCCGAAATGATGGACGGTGTGCCTTGGTTATATTTAATTTTTAAATTTGTTTCCCCTGCATCTTTCCTTCGCTTGAACTCTGACCGTATTTTCTGATCGTGTTCTAATTGTCTGGGCGTTCGATCATTTTTAATAAATATCCTTTGGAATTTATTATTAGTTGCTAGTTTTCTGGAATTACATACGTAGAACTGTTTTCGCGTCATTGCTGCTATCAAGAACAATTTTAACCCATCTTTGGCCAACGGTGCGTATACGCACCATTTCAAAATGCACCATTAATTAATAACTTTCTATTGTATAATTTAATTTTTTGTTGGTGCTTCTAAGAGTAAACACAATAAACTTAATTTACATGTAGATTAAATAAATTTTTCTCATTAGATACTATTGCAAATATTTTATTGAAAAGTCCTATTTTAAGAAGGATTTACTCGGGTTTATGCAAACATTATTTACTATTTCCAGATAATGTAATTTCAAGTGCTCATTGCCTGAATTCCAAGTAAACACATTAAGCATTATGGTAGAAGTGATTAAAATAGATATAAGATTTTCTGGAAAAAGATAACGACTCTTAATCCTTCATGGTGCGTATACGCACCGTTGGCCAAAGGGGGTATACCTGCTATATATAAGGATCGACATTTTTACATACTGTTCATTGTAATTTGTATTCTTATTACGCAAACTACATCAGTGAAATTAGTGAAGATATTATTATGTCTAAATTTAAAGCTTTTTTAACCCAACGTGAATTAGTTGAAGAATTCGAATGGATGGTGGACAAGATTCAAGATAGCAGAAAACAAGGTCAATAAGAGGTTTATGCAGTTCGGTGTATTTTCCCAGAAACTTGCCATAGATGAGCAAATGGTTCCATACTTTGGACGGCACTCGTGCAAGATGTACATCAGAGGAAAACCAGTACGATTTGGCTTCAAATTGTGGTGCCCGTGTTCTTCGGATGGCTACTTATTTCAATTCATTCCCTACGGAGGAGCAACAGCAGAAAAAAACGAATTTGGTTTAGGAGGGAAAGTTGTACTGGATTTGCTATTTACAATTAGTGGAGTTTCCAGATAACCACAAGATATTTTTTGATAATTTCTTTACCTCATATAAATTGATGAAGGAACTATCAAAAAGGGGATATTTTGCGCCGGGGACAATCAGGGATAATCGCATTGCAAAATGTACAATAAAGGCAATAAAAGTTATCCATAAAGAATCTCGCTGCAGTTATGATTGTGCACAGGATGCAACTATAGGGATCGTTGTCACAAGATGGAACGACAATTCGGTAGTAACACTTGCCAGTAATATCAAAGCAGTAATGCCAATACCACAAGCAAAAAGATATTACAGGAAACAAAAAAAGGAGGTCAATATCCTACAGCCGAAAGTGATTAGAGAATATAGCAAATTCAAGGGTGGCGTGGATCTCCACGACAATGTAGTGGCGAATTACCGCATCAAGTGTCATGGCAAGAAATGGTGGTGGCCGCTGTTTACTACTACAATATACAGCATGCTGGTAAGCAGTTGGAAGATTAGCCAAAGGAAGCAAAATTAGTCAACTGGATTTTAGATCTCATATTGTTACAAGGCTCTTGGTAGTAAAATATCCATCATTTGTAACGGTAGCAGTGCCATTGGAATTGCGCAAATATAATGTTGGACATGTAATTATTGTGCATGAAACGAAAAAGCTGCTAAGATGTAAAGTGTGTCAATCAAACACAATTTATATGTGCAAAAAATGTAATGTGCATCTGCACTCAGAATGTTATAAAAAATATCATATTTCATTTTATATACCCCTATTCGCCAACGGTGCGTATACGCACCACTCAAATTTTTGTATAACAAATTTTTTTTTTGAAAAAAATTTATTAAAACTTTCTTGATGAACACCATTCTAATGCGTTTTATTAAAAAAAAATCTAAAATATCATCTATTTCTATGCTTGGCCAAAGATGGGTTAATAGGCCTTGGTTTTATTCCAACGGACTTGCCTAGGCGAAATACTTTTTTTGGTGCTATATTACATTCGATGTCCTTTAATATTGAATCAATTAATTTTAAATCGTCTGCTTCATTGTTCGTTTCCATTGCATCAAAAATTACAACATTATTTGCACGTTTATTTCTTTCGTAGGTTTCTTCAGCGATTAGTTTCAAATCATCTACACCCACTACCGAACTACCAGACGAAACTTGTAAACGCGTATTATTCAATTCCGATTTAATTCCAGACAATTCACTTTTTAATTGAGCATCCTCTTTTTCTAAGGTATCGAGTCGAACGTTCATTGTGTCTAACTTTGTATTAATTAAGTTAAAATTTGATTTAAATGCACCAAAATGATGTTGAAACAACGATTCAATATTTTGTGTTGTCGGCGGAAAATTAAATATACATGTATTTGTTTCAGGCGAAGAATTTTTAGGATTAATTTCAACAAACTTGCAAGCTTTGCTGCAATACCATTTAGCTCCGTTGACTTTTGCCTCTTCTTCCTGGTAGAATTCCAATTCTGATTGCAGTTTGCATGGAACCATTTATTGCAACTCAAATTTTTAGGGGAAATAATAGCTTCACATATCGAACAAGAAACCATTGCAATGGTAAAAGAAGGTTTTGTTAGGAACAATAAACAAGGACACACTTCTTCACACTAACGGGGTCCGTCGTAGTGGCTTAAAAAGAGACACACACTTGGGCAGTATAGACCACGGAAAGGTAAACAATAGAGATACAATGGGTTAAGATTGGGACAAATTCAAAAATGTGGAAAAATAATGTATATGTGTTATTTAAACTGTTCATAAATGTGTGACAGTTTGAAAAATTATAATAAGATTATTTAAATTAAATAAAACCTCTCAACTAAATAATAGCCAAATGCAAAATAAAAATGACCAGCTGCGTGATTTGAACCTGGGACCATCGCGTCACGAGGATCGCGCCTTAGTGACAGGGTCTAACATAGGTGACATGTAGGTAATTTGCTACAGAAGACATGTACTTATTAAATTATTACCAATATATGGAAACAGTACACTTGGAGGTTATGTTTTCCACAATAAACAGTTACTGTCTACTTATGCAGTACTACGCTTACGATAAAAATATCTCCAAAATAAACAGCTCACTCTAATGATCCGTAGAGTATCACTATTAAATAAACAGAACTGTACTATGCACACCAACACGATTTTTATGTGGACACTGTTAACTATTAACTGTCAAGGTCATCAATCAATACAAATATTCTTGTAGTAAATAATGAAAAAACTAAACGAATTCTGTTTATAGTAAATACAGTTGAGAACCCTTTAGAAACTACTGCAAAATTCTCAGGAATTCATTTGGATTCTCAGCTTAAATGAGATATTCACGGGGAAAATCTGAATAAAAACTTATCGACAAATATTGTTTACGTTCTGTATCATTTTATAATAGTTCGATGGAGACATTAAGGGTAACGAATACTTAAAAATAATTTAAAAAAATTGGAATAATAATAATATGAAAACATTGAATAATTATTTTTCAGCCAACAACAGCAACTAACTTTTCTACACAGACACGACTTACTAGACTGGCAACTGACTATAAATCCAAGTGAAAATCATGACTCAATCTCTAATGTCTTATCAAATAGCTAAAATCTCAAAAAGCTCCAGGTCAAAACGGTATTTCCACCTCAATCGCTAGAAACCTTAGTTTCGAGAGTAGATATGGCAATTGCAGATATTGGTTTAGATTCTGTCTCTAAGAAAAGTGACTACTATGGTCAAGAAATGTTAACATTTTTCTCAAAACTACCTCCAAATTAATGTACATCTTGAAAATATTACAGTCGGCACAGAAGATCATAAACTGATTCTGATTTTACAGGTTTGCGTTTGCAGTGGTCCTCTTGCGTTCCATAAGTTTTTGAACATATTAGATTATATCTCTGACACTTTTATAATAAAAGATACACTACTGTAGTATTTTTTGACTTTTTAGAAAATAAGAATCTATCATAATTAACCAATTTCTGCTTTCAAAAATAATGTGTACGGGAAGGGATTAATAATTTTCTGATACGGCTAGGATATCCAGTTTTATATGATACTAAAATAAAGGGTGCGTTAAAAAGCGAGTGTAAGAAATTAGCACTCTTTTTGCATGATTTTACCATGCCCCTAGCCTGACTTCGGTCAACACCGCACAATACCCCTTTTGGACAGAAGAAAACCCATCCATTCACATAGAGAACATTCCTCAGAGATCCTTGATTTCTTAAATGAGTAAGCTGATAAGTGATGCCTGAAGGTTAATTTTAATAAAAGTGTTTCCACATGCTTCAGCGAGCTGAAGTAAAAAAAATACATCAAATACATCGATTTAGTATTTAACCGACATTCAGACTGTTCAAACATAATCACTCATATATTCAATAATGCCAAGTTCTTGATGGTCCATAAGACCAAGGATAACTTTAAAAGAATGATTATATGACCGCATCTCTCCTATTCAGTTTTTAATAAAATGTATTCAAGTTCTTAGATCGTTGTAGAAAATTAACTAATAATTTAAAAGTAACATTTTGTAAATCTACACTCGATAACTCGGCGAGGTATATAATTAGTCAAGTGGTCGATTTCTTCTTCTGGCAATCGGTCCCAGGCCTGTTGAACACAGAATCGTGTTGGTCCAATGCAACTCCATACATGTTCTATACGTCCAAGACATATAGCGCCCCATACCATGTTGCCATGTTGTATTGGCTGTGTGGCGTTCTAAGGCAAATTCTACATTTTGCCTTTCACTGCGGAATCCACGGACACGTCTGCGTTCATCATGGGCACCTAAGCAGAATCTGAACTAATCAATAAAAAAGAAAATTAAGTTCCACTCTACATCCCAGTTAAATCTGGCTTGACACCATTCCAAGCAACGAGCTTTGTGCAGAGCCATCGGTAGCACCCAAAACAGACGGAACACATAAAGGCCCATGGAAAGAACTGGATTAACTGTTTGCCCACATGCCCTGTTACTGCAACAAAGGTATCTCGGACTTGCCGCAAAGTGTCGTGACGATTACGTTTGAGGGTTTAATATTTCAAGTCTTTGGGCTATTTCCTTGAAACTGAAGCTCGCCTCGGGTACGCGAATTCTAGGCATTTTAGCAAAGTTTTTTTAATATATTGAAAAGCTTGCCTTAATTGATATTGCCAAGGCATTCGCTGATTCATTAGAGTGGCATTAGCCTTAATTTCCAGTAAAGGCGATGATTTTATATATAAAATCAAAAATACCGTCAGATGGCACATAACGCAAAATAACGGTTTCTCTTGGTGTTATACTATCAGTGGTCTCGGTTAAACAGTTTGCAAAAGTTTCACACTTTAATTTATGTCGGTACTTCCATCATAATGGTGAAAATCCTTGTTTACGAGCTTGAGGCTGGGAAATCTCAAACCTTTCCTTAACTTAACCATGTGAGCAAGGTTCTCAAAAAAGATCATGCATGTTCATTGATCGGTCTTTACTGAAAACCATAAAATTATCATCTATTCATAAGTCGGTTTATGTGTCGGGTTTTTCACCCACCAACAGCTGTTGAGGGTGATAGATTGCATCGCGACCGTTTCCATCAGAAGAATATTGCTTCAATTTTCTTATAATGCGTTCGACGGCAATATATTTAAAATTATAGAGCCTAAAAACTTAGAATACCTCATTCGGACTTTATACGATTTCCTCCGTAATAGAAAATTATATAATTAGGTCAACAGATTTTTAGCGTAAGGTATTAGCAGGTGTTCCGCAGGGTTTTGAAGTATTCTCCGCCTTGTATAATATCTACACTAGAGATATACGAGGCAACAACGAAAGAGACTTTATGTGGCAGCAGTGTTATCGAAGCAACAATAGGCAGGATTGGAAGATCATATTTTTATAAACTTAAGCCTTTCCATATGAAATCAAAATTTTTGCAAGAAAATATTGTTATATGTGAATTTTGATTCTTTTTATACTTACATAATAAAAATTAAAATACACATATAACAATAAAATGGATAAATATACCTGGAAAACATTCTTAAGGCAGCCTTGATTACTATTTAAAAAAAAAAGTATTTTTAGCAAGTATCAACTCTAATCTCCAATACCTATTAAGAGAATATCGAATACCTTGGTTTGTAATAGAGTTAATAGAGTTAACCAGAAGCACTGCAGTAATTTTTTACCATAATCTCAATACTAATTCATCTTATAATAAAAGGGTTAGAAATATTCTAGTGAGAAAAGCGCAATGAACAACCAGAAATATACAAAATTTCATTTAGTAGTTTCTCATTTATATCCTGTTTTCAGTTCATTTAAATCTAATGTATGGTGTACTTTCTCTCCTTTCTTAAAGAAAAATTGTCCTATACTCGTGATATCTATAATAGATCGAAACTGGTACATAGAAGTTTGTTATTATTTTGAAGATATATCAACCATAAGTTGCTTGATTACTTGATAATTATGTTGAAGATACGTTAGATTAATTGGGAGTAAGCTAGACAAAGGTTTTATTTATTAAGATTGGCCAAGAATTTTTTGAGGTAGATAAGGCATAGATTAATTGATGTTGTTTGTTGCTTTGGAATCACGTTGCTTAGTTGCTAGTGATAATAATAGTTACATTTATTTGGCACATGTAAGAATCGACCTACGTTTTTGATTCCAACGCCACCCGGGACTGCAATAATTGTTGGACACCTGTTATAATGTTGTGCAGTACTATTATATACTAGATATCGGGTTGAGTAATGTGAAGTGTTCTATATTATGATGAACGAAATAAAATTTAATTTCGTTCATCATAGTACTATTATATATTTATACTTTAATTTATTTAATTCTTTAACCTAAATGAAATACAAAAACACAGTTGGGAGGGTTTCACATTTATTGTTGAACACTGTAACATGTTTGTTTAGAATTAACAGGATATAAAGCAAAATATAAATCTAGTATTTCTCCCGGAACATATTCTATTTTATTAAATTGAGATAAACAGTTGAAGTCATGTGTATCACAAACACAAACTAAACTTTCAATCTCACTCCTTGTGTTGTAACTGTTCTTAATAATATTTGGAAATAATCTCACGGAGCCTTCCATCTCGATCCATTGAAGATCAGGCAAGTTGTATAACCCATTACGTTGAAAATTCATCGAATTCATCGTAATGGGTCATGCAGGAGTTTGAGCATGTTCGCCACATAAACATCTTAAGTGTAATTCATATACTTCTATTCCAGATTTTGGGGAATATAAACGCAGCCCAAAAATAATTTTAATTTTCAATTATTACTTTAACCCATACTTCTTCTGTAAATGTCTCAGTATTAATGATCGTAGATTTTAATGTATTCAATACAGCGATAAGTACTCCACCTCCACGAAATTTTGAACTATTCAAGGATGAACGATCGGTACGATATACAGTATAACTATTATCAATCAAGGAGACCACTTTACTTTTTTTACCACTTTATTTACACGTTTCTCTAAGTAATATAAGAGAATACTCCTCTGATATAACAGAACAATAAAAGTTATGCAATTTAGTTCTGAGCCAATTAACATTTTGATAATAAATTGCAAAATTTATTAAACGTTTGGATTTGAGGACGTTGTTTATGGAAAAATTTTTGAAAAGCATCAACTCTACAAAATTTACTTTTATGCGAATCTCCAATCCTCATTAAGATAAGATCAAATACCTTGGTTTATAATAGAGTTAATCCGGTACACTGCAGGTTTTTTTAAGATAAACTAGTTATTATCATCTAAGAAAAGGGCTAGAAATATTCTAGTGAGAAAAGCGCAATAAAGAACAACCGGAAATATACGAACTTTCATTTAGCAATTTCTCACTGATATCCATGACGAGATTTCCTCTCCTTTAATAAAGAAAAAATGTCATACACTCGTGAAATCTAAATTATATCAAAACTGGTCCCTTTGTGTTATTGTTATTTTAAATATGGATCAAGTATAAGTTACTTAATTATAATTAATTTGAAGATACGGTAGATTAACCATTGTTTTATTTATTTAGATTGGCCAAGAATACACCGTGCTAAGATAAAATGTATTGAGGCAGGTTAAAATGGCCCTACATCAATTAAATCTCTTTTTGGCCAATCCATTATATATTGATGAATTTCAACAGAACGTTGGTACAATATGGATTGAGATAGATTGTGATTAATTACGATTATGCTTGATTATAAAAACTATATTATTTTTGAGGTAGACAATAGATATAGATAGATGTTTAGTTCTAAGTGTGATATTTCAATACATACTTAGGGTAGGTCAAGACTATGCAGGGCCAATATATTATTTATTGAGTTTTACTAACATTATTAAGAGGCAAAGAAGCTTTTAATTTTTAAGTAGCATATTTGAATTTTATAAGGTCCGTTAAACAATATATTTTAGTCTTTATGTCGTGGTACTACTGTTTTTAATACTTCTTGTCAATCAGTGATGATCATAATATCATTTTGTTCGAATATATACTTCAAACAAAATTAATAATATTTTTTGGAACATTAAAGACTATTTTCGGGTTAACCTTAAACTTTTGCATATAGATAAGTTGTATCATCATATTTTGAACAAAAAATTATATGCTTTAGCCATTTTCCTACATTATTTCATGTTTTATTTTCATTTGTTACTTTTTTTAACAATTACATTAATGTATTTTGATATTGAATAACACTTTTTTTTTATTAGCATTTTTTTAAATTCTATTTTGAATAGTTTAATATTATATACATATTTTAATTTTGGAAAAGCCTTAATTTTGCTCGATTAGAAAATGTTTGATGCTTACTTTTGTAAGTTGAGTATATTTAATGTTTAACAGTTTTATAAATTTTATTTATTTCCTGTATTCTTTTAGTAAAAAATAGTAATTCCTAAATATTTAAAAAAGTTTTAATTTTATATTTGTGTTTATGTGAGTTTGTGATTAAAAACACTTAAAAAGTTATTGAAATAAAAAATCATTTAAAATAATATTAATATAAAAATTTCTCTATATTAACAATAACCAGTTGTCAAAACTTTATTTAAAAAATACCAAAAAACTAAAAAAATACTTAATATAGTGTGGAGCCTATCATTTACCATTTCTGTTTAAAAAAACCTTCACAGTAAAAATATTCTTTATAGAGTTGTTATAAATATGAAATATTATAATTATAATTTAGGAAATGATTTGATCAATTGTGTTTTCACATAATAATTGAAAATCTACACTTATAAATATTGTTTTATAATTTCAAATAATTAGTTTCTTATATCATAATATGTCATCACACAGTGGTCTCATCATATAATTGATTCTCACATTACTTTGAATTTAAATCTTAAAACACAGAAGATAAAACACTTAATGTATAGTTTTTAATTTAAAAGCTTTTACCCTTTCAATACTTTCATGTCATCTTAATCTGCGCATCTTTCACTTTAATTAAAAACCAAATTCAATTGATAAGACAATCAATTAGCATCTTATTAAAATTGCGCAATCGACGCAAGTAAGACCGGGCAGTAGGCAGGACGGGAATTATCGAGATAAGCTATCGGTTAATATAAAATTTTAATAATGTACACACTCGGACTCGAACTGGAGGTCGTTTAGATAAAGGAAAATTCCGGCGTCGTCGTCCGCCTTCCGTTAGCGAGGCGCCTCCGTCCCTCGAGCTTTGACAGCTAATTAATAGAAGAGGTATAAAAAAAAGACATAACCGTACTTCAGAACTGGTGTAACTGTACATTTAATCCGTGTAATCTGGTTTCGAACAACGGACTCATCATCAATGTAATAATGATCTGTCATGTATTTAATTATCTCCTACCTTCCAATTACTGTTGCGCACTAGGAAAAAAATTGTAAATCGTTGTGCAACTGCATGGTTAACGGTATTCAAATATGATTCCATTGTGGAATTTTAAACTTTTAATGTAGCTTAAACCTATTCCTATCTCTACTAATAAATGAAAAAATAATATAATTATTTCAGGTGGTTAATTATTTATTGAGTTACTACTGTTAATATTATTACCATTATAATTAATTATTTTACATTGCTCTTCTCCAATAAATAAGAGCATAAATATCCCTTATTTATGCTCTTATTTATTTGTTTACAGTTCATTAGATTTTTCTTCTAGAAAATCTCTTTATCCAACATTATATAAAATTATAATGCAGACATTTAAGACACATCTTAAAAATTTTGGCAGCCAAATCGTTTCATTGATTATTTATCAATTAAACTAATTAAAGGAAATATTAATTAATTGAACAAAATATTTAGTAACGGTTAGCTTTGTCCTAATACTATTTATAATATGTGTACTCCTTTAAAAGCTCAAAGCAGTAGACAATACAACATTAATATAGCAAAGAGTAAAGCAATGCATGTGAACAGAGAAAGTCCTTTCAGAATTAAAGGAAGCCAGTTAAAATATAATTGCTAATTAAAATAACAATTACAATATAAAAATGGTGATGCGCTTTAAATCAAGCTTTAATAAGATTAGCTATAGAAATTCATTTAAACTTAAATTTGGAATATGCTTTATTTTGTATTACATACTAACATACTAGATTTTATTGTTTTGTAAGCAGCATAATCGTCAACGATTAGTATTCAAAGTTATCATGTATATGTAGGGTGGGTCGGTAGCCTCTATCCTACACTCTAATCAGTAAATCATAAGCGAGGGTTTTAATCAAAGGTTGTAAAATGTAAAAAAACAAAAAATGGTGATGTAATAGTAATAGTAGTAATAGTAATTTATTCGTGCTAGCACAATAAGTTTACACACGTCAATACATATATTAGGAAGTACCGGAGATAATATATAAATTTAATAATAACATATGGAATATAAGTGAACAATCAGTATACAGAGCATTAATCGATTGTACAATTGATATGAATACAATTATAATTGTATTAGCGGAATGAGTTTGTTTAATATAAGTAATCATTGGAATTAGTATACAAATAATATTTCTAACTTTTGAGTGATTAGAAATAATAAATAAATAAAACTTAGGAGTAGTATATAAATAAAATGAATTAAAATCAGTGAATAGTTAAAACTTAAAGCTAGTGTATAAATAAAATCATTGTATAAATAAAGCTTAAAACTAATATTTTAATAAAAACGGTGTAGATGTGGCCATCATAGTATTTTCCTTTCATTTTTCTCGAAAACTATGAGGTTTACGCAAAAAGGCTATTCTTATTAATTTGCTCAATTTTGGAAACTTCAATTAATTGTTATGTACATTTCATGTAACTCCTATAGTTTATTAGCAATTAGCAAAAGTGTTAAAATATTTAATTTTTAATTTTTTTTCGCAAATTAAGAACTTTATGAAAAACATGGTTAAATGAAACTTGTTCAGTTTCTTATTCCATTTAACTTTTGTTTGAAAAGTTATGTAATATTTTTCAAATTTAGAAAAATATCGAGAAAAATAAGAAAATCGCCTCGAGTAAACATACACTTCCGGTTTATGAATATTTATTAAAAACTTTTCAGTTCCAGTTTTTAATGATAAAACCGTAAGTTTGTAGTTTCATCGGAAACGGCGCATTCGTTTCTGAAATGCAGCGCCCACAGACATTTTTATGCACGAAAACAATACTTTCCCTATATATTCTATACAGGGAAAGTAATAATTAAAAGCTACTGTACAACAAAAAAACGCGACTTAAATAATCGACAAAAAGGTCAAAATGAATGATCTTCTTGACGTGCCTTAATACCCTTGTTGCAGACGAGTGCAGGGTATAATCTGTATCTGGAAGGGAATCTTAAATGTAATAGTATCAATTGAGTGGGTCAGGACACTCTCTAATGTTTTAAATAATTTTAAATACAAGTACTAAGGTCTAAAATCAAGACTTTTAATGTTAAAGATAGAAAATTCATGTGATAACTAGACTATATTATACTTGTATGATAAATATCTTACAATTTTTTTCTGAACCTGCTGGGTCTTCTCTTTATCAACCCTACTATATGAAGACACTGGAATAATATTTAAGGTATCACCGAACAAGGGCACTGTAAAGCAGGATTAAGGTACGGTAGTCGCAAAATTCTTGCCCATTTCGTTTACTAAAACCTAAAAGACGCTATCGTCTGCTCATATTACAAAGATGATAAAACAATACGATAAGTTCGAATTAAAGGTGTCTTTAATACACTCTACTTGTGATAGAGGTTCGCCAAAAAAGGAATAAACATATCTCACAGAAGATACACGTTTGGAAAATGATCACCCTGCATTTAATAAGATTAAGTGCAAGCTTATTATCATTAAATCCTTCACCGAATTAATGTAAATCAGTCTGGAGTAACTCAGCATCTTCCATTGTGCGAATTTTAATAAATAATTCTATGTCGTCGGCTAACAATAAGCATTTTGCTTTCGTAAAACAACCTACCATATCGTTTAGAGGAGGAGGAAAGCGAATGCGAGCTTGAGATAGCGATTGCGAGCAAGAGAGAACAACAGTGAGCATAAGAGAGAGAGAGAGAGAGAGAGAGAGCGATTGCGAGCATGAGAGAGAGAATGCCAGAAAGATGGAAAGAAAGTGAGCAAAAGAGATGGGCGATTGTGAACATGAGAGAGCGAATGCGTACATGAAAGAGTAAATGCGAGCATGAGAGAGCAAATGCGGATATGAAAGAGCAAATGCGAGCAAGAAAGAGCGAATGCGAGGATAAGAGAGCGAATGTTAACACGAAAAAGCGAATGCGAGCATAAACGAACAAATGCGAGAATGAAAACGCGAATGTGATCAAGAGCGAATGTGAGCAACAGAGATAGAAAGCGAGCAAGAGAGAGCGAATGCGAACATAAAAGATCGAATGCGAACATAAAAGAGCGAAGGCGAGCAAGATAGATCAAAAGTAGTGTGGTCCTAAATAGGCTCCTTGAGAAACACAGGTTAATACATCTATTGGACGTGACACACAGTTACCAATTCTAACATTTTGAATCCTGTCGGTCAAATTTGATTTTACCCAATTTAAGAGGGCACCATCAATACCAAAGAGTCGTAATTTATTATGAAAAATCTTATAATCAACAGTATCAAAGGAGAAACCAGTATAGTTATGATCTACTTGATATCTCTCAACAAAATTATCTACAATGTAAGATTCGTAAACTAAAATATTCGCCGAAGACGATTTATCTTTTCGGATGCCGTGATACATAGAGTTTGGAGTTAGGTGAATTATAAGAAGGTTTATAAATATCTTATTTAACTCAGATAATAATGAAAACAGAAAACAACTACTTCTTCTTTACTAAAATTAATTGAATCACCATCAACAAAAGTTGTAGGTATTTCATCGGAATTATTCTTGAATTTAACGTTACCCTAAAACCCTGAAGAGCACCGGGATAAGTTATAAAATTAAAGTGATTTTATCTTTAAAAATGCAAGACTTTTTAATTCAGCACTAAACAATTGAGGAAAATAAAAAGTTTTCGAACATCCCGAACTAATTTTTGGTATACCCACTTGCATTTTCTGGAAGATATGCCTTCGCCTCTTGCTTAATACAGTATAAAAACCAACTTCTAAATACAGAATTGATAAATTGTTTATATAAGCCATAAGCAAATGATCTTGCCAATAATGACGTGACAAAGAAATGGTTATGCCCACAACCAAGATAGATATCATCAGTGAAAATGAATCAAGTTCTCTTCAGTAAGCGCATAATTTTTGGAAGCCTAACCAGCAACTACAGAATCATTACGATGAATTAGATTCTCACTTAACCCGTGGTGAAACATTTTTGTGTTAATTAGAAGATTAATTAAACACTTAATTTATTTAACCTTATAATTGCAGAATCATTAAATTTAATAATATACGATCAATACGAATGTTTGAACTTTTACCATTTTGAAGGAAACACCAGAACCAGATTTTATATTCAAGATATATGTTTTTCTAAACCTAAATGCGTTACTTAAAAACAATAACTTCACTATTGTCATTCATTTATGGCATTTATAAACAATCTGTTGTTCCAATTAGGTATATTTTTAACAGAAACCTTTGGGTTCTTTAGTAATTCACTATATAATCCAAGTGGGTTAATTTTTTGGTAAGTATGCAATGCATAAATGCATTGTAAGTTCCTTTAAATATATTGTAAAGTGCAACTTGTCAGACCGCCAGCTTATTCTTTCCTTTATAAAATTTCACTTAGCCAGATAATTGTGACCTTCCATAAGTTTAGATAAATCGACAAAATTATTGGGTCTCACAGTTACAAATATAATAGATCAGTATTTTCCAAACTATGGGTCGTGACTCACTAGTGGGTTTTCGTCACTGTATATATGAATTAAAAAAATAAGAAGTGATAAATTTGATATTTCATTCAGATATTTATAATTCCTAAAAATTGAAGTAAACTTAAGTTACGGACAATTATGTGGTAAAATAATAATAATTTGAAAAAATACAAAACTTCAGTATGTAAGATAAGCCCTGTCTCCAGACGCTTCCCGAGCGAGACGGATGTATATTGTTTTTGTTCTTTTCGCATTGTGTTGTGTTGGACAGCAAACGCATACCTCATTGTAATCTATACAAAAATAATTATTAACCCTTGAATATACTAATGGAAATGTGGTTGGAACGGGTAGCAAAAACCAAGTCACCACCACCAGTTGGTTGTGAACAAGGTGATGAAAATATAGACGACCTTATATGTGACAAAAGTGGCAAGGAGTCTGACTTCCAATCTCCCCCAACAAGTTCGAATGAAATCAAGGGAAGGAAAGTTGTGAGAAAATATGACCCTGCATATCTGAAACTAGGATTCATTTGGAATCATGATGCGATAGATCCGCGACCTCAATGTGTGATTTGCTACGATATATTAGAAAGTATGCTCCCAAGTAAGTTGACGTGTCATATATAAACAAAACATTCCCACTGTAAAAACAAGCCAGTAGACTTTTTTCAGCGTAAATTGTTGAATATGAAATCTTCAACAAATATTGTTTCCCATTTCGTTAATAATATTGAAAATGCTTTATATGCATCGTATCTCATTAGCTTAAGGATCGTTAGATCAGGAAAGTCTTATACCTTTAACGAATATTTAGCATTACCATCGATTAAAGATGCTCTTGGAAGAATGTTTGGAAATAAAGAAGTTAAGAAAATCGAGCGCATACCAATAATACTGTTGCGCGACGAATTCGCAAAATGGCTGAATTAATCCGGAGAGTAGTTGGTAGTAAATATTATACTCTACAAGTAGATGAGTCTAACGACGTGCAAAGCCTATCTCAACTGCTTTTATTTGTGAGTTATATATGGCAAAAGGACGTGCATGAAAATATCTTGTTCTGCAAGTGAAAACAGTGAAAGAACTGTGCCGGTATATGCACTGACGGTGTGCGGGCTATGTGCGGGAAAAATAGCAGTGTGGTTACGAGAGTTCTTGAACAAAGTTCCTGTGTTTTGTGGACACACTGTAGCATTTATAGAGAAGCACTGGTTTCCAAAGAATTGTCCGATGATTTCCAAACAATACTTGATGCAGCTGTGAAAATTGTAAATTATATTAAAACAAAACCCTTACAAACCAGTCTATTTCAAAAACTGTATAAAGAAATGAGTAGCCATTATACTTCTTTTGCATATAGAAGTTCGCTGGTTATCCAGGGGGAAAGTACTGACACGATTAGTGGAATTGCGTAATAAAGTTACAATTTATTTGGAAGGAAAAACTGAACATATTAAATATCTACTGGATTCATTCTCAAATATGATGGTTTTGAAACACTTGAAACTTTTATTATTGAAAACCAAGTGCAACCTAAGATGAACGTACTGTCTGAAATTTTACTATTTTTTAGAAGATATGAAAAAGTTTGATTCGTAGAGTTGGATTTGTAACCCATTTCAAGAACTCATTGATTTATCAAAAGATATGTTTACTGATTTTATCCTTGCCTGTTCGATGGAGCTATGAAAGTTAGTTTCCTCTTTACTACCTCATATGTTTTTGAGATCAGATTTTTGGCTATGGTTAACATTAAAACTAAATACCGAAATAAATTGGATATATCAAACTCACTGTGATTAAAAGTAACTAAAGTTGAAGTTGATGCTAAAACTGTAATAAAGAAAAATAAGAAACAAATGCATCCTTTCCATTGAAATGACTTTGTAAGAAAGCGTTGCGGGTGTAGGTTTTAAGTAAGAAAAAAATTATTTATGTTGTGTTTCTTATTTCAATTTTGATACCACTTATAAAAAACATTTTTTTTTAATTTAAATTAGAAGTAACTAGGTCCACGCTACGCCACTAGGGAATCTTACCAATATATATGCCCTATTTTCTCTAAGACAGCTAAGAGGTGGGTCCCAAGTTTGGAAATTTTTGTTAGTTGGGTCGGAACTCAGTCAACTTTGGGAACCTATCCAATAGATAGTACAAATAACTTTAATATCTTCTTATTGTGATACAAATATGAGATAATAAGCAACAGACCGATGAGATAATTGATGACAGACAAATATTACTTTTGTGATTAATTGTGGTGGCGTATAATTTATGGTACATATTTAATGAAGTGGTAAAACATTAGTAATCGTGTATTATTAAATGAAATAAGACTCTCCTTCTTTACAAATTTTATTAATTGCAAATGTACATTTCGGTCGATGTGACCATTTTAAATTACGTTGAAGCGCAGTCACACTTCCGGTTGACCATCGGGCCCTCTCGGGTATGCCCGCACCAGTACCTCACCCACTAACTATAATCGTGTATTACTTTTGAATATTTACGAGTATCTGTCTTGGGATTCCTTTTTCTCCTTAGAAAAATGATAAAAATCTTACACAACATCATATGATAGATGACACATTATAGATGGCAGTTGACATATGATAGATGATAGATGAAAGATAGACAAATGACAGATAACAGATAACATATGACCTATGACAGATAATAAAATATAGAACACATATGATAACAGATGATATGTGGCAGTTGACAATTAAGAACTGACTGATGATAAATGACAAATGATAGATGAGCTTCTAATAGATGACAGAAACAGATGGCAAATAAGATGTTGGCAAATGGCAAATAATATATGACTGTAAATAGTAATATATATTATATGATGGATCAAAGCTAAAACTCGAATAATAAGAATGTTGTTAACAAATAATAAAAACAAATTAAAGAGTATAGAAACCAGTTAGAGATTACAGATTGAAAAAAGAAATAACATAAAATAGGCGCAAGAGAAAAAAAGTTCTCACATATTCGTGGGATCGGGCTTAAATAAAAAAATAGCATAAGTTCTTTTCGTAATCTAACCTTTCAAAACATTTATTTATGAGTAAGAAAATGTCTCGTATGCTTTCTGACCCTATGGAATTTTTTGCTGATCGTGTTCTTCTGTACTCAATTGAACAATCGGTCAAATATTTTTGTACCTACCTTCATTTTTCTTGTAGCTTTCATTTGTCATTATTGTGCAAATAATGAAAAATAGAAAAATCTTAGTATATTTTTTATATTTTTACTTAGAAGTATTTCTTTTTGGGTAAACTGTCAGTCAAGATATTAGTATAAAGGTGCATCTTTATGATAATATCTTTATTTATATATTTTGCCCTTGAATCTATTGAAGTATTTAAGAGCTTTTTTCTAAATAAATAATTTGTTTTATGCCATGATATTTAAGGACGGTAGTAGTAAAATGGTAGTATGAGAAACTTGGACTTTATAAAAAAAAACTACAAAAGTAAACCGCTTCTTACAGGAAAAATATAAACAATTGATATTTAAATAAAACCCTTTCTTTGGGTTTCAAAAAGTGAACGCCTCAACCATAAATCAATTAAAGAATGGATAACTCTTAGGAATGAAAGAGGCGGTTTTTAACCGAATACCTAAAAACAATCTAAACTGTTTTGAAATAATAATAGTTTTGAAGGCTATTATCATCTTCAATATCCAAACTTTTGTTTTTGTATAATACTTATATAAACATATAACAAATAAAGTACTTTTATTTTATACCAGATAAAAAATAGACAATTATAAATTGTACAAAACTGGATTGAACTGTTTATATATTACATAACTACAAAAGAAAGAAAGGTTTTTAATAATTAACACTAGAAGTACCTACCGGTCAAAATGACCGGTTGCATAAATTGTTTACGATACTTTCTTTTTAAATAAATAGATGTATATGTCATGTTCTTGCAATATTAGAATAAAATATTTTTATTTTCTTTGAACTTTTATATTTTTCTAACTAAATATCACTCCCGTCAAAATGACTAGTTTGGTAAAATAGGTTGGTAGTTTTAGTGTTAAAGATTAGATTCAGTTACAAATTCATCGACGTAATTATAATTTTGTAATCTGGTATGTAAATAAATATGTTGCTGTTTTTATATTTTTATATTAGACTATTTGTTATTTCGTCCAAAACTCTTTCCTCGATTGGAAGGTGGGTAATGCAAAAACCAACCGAATCGATTCCTCTTATATGCACATCCACCCCACCATATCATCACATCTTGGAAGTCCCGGACTCTTTTAGGCCAGTGACCACTCCGGGTGCACCTCTGCTGGTACCAACACTTTCAGTTTCGTTCGCACGCTCGCAACAGTCGGTCTGTGACTCGTAACGGTGGGAAAAGTGGCCAAAAAAATAAAAAAGAAAACAAAAGTAAAGCGAGACACGCGCGCGCGCTCGCCGCCCAATAGTAAAACAAACCGAAAAAGAACTAAATACCTCGAGAAAAAGGGAAAACAATTTCCGCGATTGTGTATTTGCCCGCATCCGTAATTAGTTCCTGTGTGTTGTATCTTGCACTTACTGGAGTTTAATCTCTCGACTAGAATCCACACTGGAACTCAGAAGGAGGAAGTTAATTAAGAGGTAATGATTGTAACGCTATCTGCACTACTATGAATTTGTTGCATACATTACGCGAGAGTGTATGCAGGAAGTGCATCTGAAACGAAAAATGTATAAAATGGGTGGTAGGTGTTTATGCATATTTTGAAAGGAGTTAAATATGTATTGGTGGTGGGTTTATCTGTGTTGATATTAGCGTAATTAATTCAATAAATTAGTGCTGATTTATTCGTCGATAATATTTATACATGTAATGTGTTTTATATATTAACCAATTATAATAATGTTACATACGTATTTTTATAAAAAATAACAGTAATTAAAAGAACTACTCCCCCGTAGGGTATTTAATTACGTAATTATTAACTGCAGTTACCTGCTTGTATTGTTTTAATTTTAAAATTACTTATTTTATCTGTAGATAACTGCATTTAAAATTAATCCCAATAGAACTAAAATAATAAACCTGCATTAATCATAAATAAATAAATAATAATTCTGACGGCTTTAGTTTGTAATGATTTTTAAAAAGTCAGTTCTGAAAATTAAGATTTGTGGGTTAATTTTGGAAAACATAATTTTCGTAGTGTGGTATCATAATCTGGACAATTTATTGAAAATCATATGTACAAAATTATAAATAGTCATCTATCAAAGTCTTTAGCCTTCATAAAATTGTTTTTGTAAGATTTTTTAATTTAATCACAAATATTCCTCTTTCCGACGTATTGGTTATTTCCGATTATATAAGGAGTATTAGTGAAATTTATGGTATTCCTAAGAATTATGTGAGTCCTCCAGTGCACTAATGGACATTTAAGCTAAAATTACCTCTCGAATTAAGTGGTATTTACTGGAATTCCAAAACGCCTCTTGCAGCCTTGGAATTCGGTATTCATTTCTATAACGTCCGGTATACGTTTATTTTTAGATTTATTAAATAAAATGCTTCATAAGAACGCCTAACCAATAATGAAAATTTAAATAGTTCGATTAATATTTTTCGTTTTATACAAATTTTTTGATATTAAAGTTTTTAATGTAAAATAAAATAAAATAGTAATTTTATTTTGTTGAAAAAACACATAAAAGTCTTTCGGAAAAATCTATCTAGCTCTTCAAGGTTTGGACTTATGATATATTCTTAATAACATACTTGTAACAATTTATAGTTAGTTAGTGGCTCATTCTTTAATTTCACGTGTTAACAAAATAATACAAATTTGATACATGGGCAAAAATTTTCATCACACCAGATCATTCACATGTCTTCTTTCACGTGCAACTAGTTGAGTTGGATAACTACAATCCACTGCATACCTCAAACCTTACGTCGATCATCTTTTTTTCTAATTACAAATTAGAGGCACAATTTATGTAACATATACAAACTGGACGATAAAAATATCATCATAACCCTGATCTCTTTTATGACAACGCATCAAAATATAACTTATTTACTCCTATTTGCTCAAATATTTTAATCTGCTAAACGACCAATTTCAGCCTCCTTTGTCGAAATCCATCTAAAACTATTTTTTCCTTTCCACAGAATTACACTACTATCCGCACCACTCAATATAGATAACACGCATATCTACTATATACATCTTCAATTACCTAGCCATCCGTTTTGATGCTAGACTCTCATTGCAAGTAACTAAAAAAGAAAAAGAAAATTGGGTAGTGATTTGAGGGTGCGTTTTGAAGAAAAGTCTAAAATATCACTTTGGTTTGGAGTAATATAGTTGATTGAAAGAAAGATGGTTTTCTTCGACTTGTTTCTCTTTTTTCTAAGCTTTAAAAATAAACAGAACACATTATCACAATACTTTTTGTTTAGAATTTTAGATTTTTTCTTATAATTCAATCCTAGCTGCATTTAAAGTTATTTCAAAACTCAACTAATTATATAACTGAAAAGTGAAAAGAAGCTATTGATAATATAATCTACAAGGAGTAATAATAGTCAAAATCAACAAAACTATTCATATAAGTTGAGTTGGGAATTTATGAATATTCTAATTGACTTTTGGCTATCGCTGGTGAATAATATTTCAACAGAAAATCTCTAACAAAATTTTTAATAAAAAAGTTATACAAAAGTTTAGATTTAATGTAATAATAGAAAATAACAAGTAATTTGCTTTACTAAATTTACATATCTGGTTCCATCAAGTGTGTAGCTCAACAAGTATCAATTTTAACAAATACTAGATTCTGTATATTTTACTTGAGTTATTCATATGTATACCTTGTTATATGTTAAACTTCAGAAATATGCGACTTTCGTTTTTACTTTAGATTTCATGGCTAGTGCGTGCTTCTTAAACGTAAACCTAACGTTAATGGTAACGCCGAGTTATTTACAGAATTTGTTTAGGTCATCGCTGTATGCCATTGATCGACATATTATATAAAAGTTTAATTCTATGAAACGAGTTCACAAAATAAAGAATTTACATTAAAAAAAACAATCAAATATTTTGATTATATTTTCAATGTTAAAAAGTGGGTTAGAGATCATGAAACAAAATAGTCTATTTTAATTTGGACAGTGGTTCAAATAAAAAAATTAAAAGTAGAATAAAATTTTTAACATCCAAAGTGACAATGTTTTGTGGTTTTCTCTGATAGCCGCAAATTTCGCCAGACCTTGTGCAGAACAGTAAGCGATTTTAAAAATTGAGCTAATAAATGGTAATATCGTTCATGGGTGATCTAAATTGGTGATGATATTATTTAGATTGGGTGTATCTTATAGTTAGTTTATAATTCTCTAGCAATACCAGATTTTGCTTGTAGAAGTCATCGGTCTTCTGGTGGTAGACAAATCTTTGAAGGCGAAATTTTGTTTTTCGTCGACACATACTGGATACATAAAACAATTTACTAAAAAGTCGATCAGAGATTCTAAAATTAGCAACCATTTGAGAAGCTGATTATTTTTGTATTTCTTTCTTCAATTGAGAGAGACAAACACAAATATCTGCTTTCTTTGTTAAGTCATATGCCGTTTGACTCTTAAAATTGAGTAAAGAATGTATAAAAATATCAATTTAAATAAAAACCACAAAAATAATGCAATACATGTAGACGACTTTAAGCGGAATTTTATATAAATTTGGCTTAACGCTTAATGTAATTTAGTTAATATATTTATTTAAAATTTGCAAATGTGTAAAGGAACAAGAAGTGTAATTTTTTATATCACTGTAAAGTTTAATTTTTTTTAAATTTTTCTATATAAAATTAAGAATTGAGCCAATAAATTCTGCCCTTTGCTTTTAGATGATCTTCTAAAGTTGTGATGATATTTTTTAAATTGAAGTTTGTCTCCTGGTCACTTCATAATTCAGTGGCGAGATCAGATTATATTAGCAAATGGACATATCGTATTGATAGGTCTTCTGGTGGTGGTAAAAGCCACACTCTCAAGAGTGACTATATTTTGTTTTCCGTTGATATACCGGAGACGTTGGTGTAAAAATTTGGAATCTATAATACTAATTCATAACACAATGGGCCTAGTGAGGCCTAAGTGCTCTGGTCAATGATTTGATCACCCTTGGCAAACTCAATCCAATACTAATTCATAACTATTGCTCTGCTTTATTAAAGAAAAATGGTAACTTAAGTAAAATAAAAAAATTATGCAAGAGTTCGGCTTATTTCTTCGAATTTGCAAGTTTAGACTAAGTTTCGACTATGTCACATTGGTCTTCTTCAAGCGACGTTCGTTGGAAATCTGCCATCGTGCTTGAACTGCGCTATTTATATCTGCAATGTTGGCGTTTGATGTTTTACAGCGCGTGTTGTGCTTCTTGTGATTGGACTAGACGGATTAACAGGGATTTTGTTGGGGTTACCTATAGGGATTAAAATGTATAGTGCGTGTGATAAGATATGTTTGTTGCATAAAGTGAATAGTCGTTGGGCGTCGTCGCGTTTATTGAGATTATCGGTATGTTTTTCTATTTCGATTGCCACGCGGATAATCCTCTTTTTGAAATATTCTAATACTGCAATAGAAGTCGTATAGTCGAAATTTATCTTGTCTTTCGTCGATTTGGAATGTTGCCTGTTGGTTTGTCTGATATTTACTTTATTACATTCGGAACAGGTAATTTTGTATATTCCTTGATTTTCGAGGACGAATAATGTCCTTTGGGGAATTAAGAATTTTCCGATTTTACGCCAAGTGGTAATAATAGTTTTGATACTGTGTCTTTTAAGTATCAGGTCAGTCTAAAACTTCGTGCGGAATAAAGTATGCAGGGGATTCGCTATGCCTCATTGCCAAATCAATAAGATTTTGAACCTGTCGAAACTTGTAGTCGTTTGACTAATGTATTAGTCAGTTTGTCACTAATGTTTGTAAAGATCGGACGCACATTAGTACCCAGCAGCGATAAACATCTGCATTTTCCTTTTATCGCACTTTGAAAGAGAACCATTTTTAGACTATTTGGTAACAGGTGACGAAAATGGATTATGTATCATAACGTCACAATAAAAAGACAGTGGACAGATAAAGATAAGCAGCCAATTCCAACAGCAAAAATGACTTTACATCCTAAGAAGACACTTTTAAGTGTTTAATGGGATATTTTTGGTGTGATTTATTATGAACAAAATGACACAATTTGGCACTTTTTTCACTTATTTTACTAAATGCTAGATGTACATTTCGGTTACAATGTAGCTATTATCAATAGCAATAGCAGTTTACTATTGATAATGGTTACATTGTAACCGAAATATACATCTAGCATTTAATAAAATAAGTGAAAAAACTGTGTCATTTACTCATATCAATATTTTCACGTACTCAAACAACTCAATTAATATTATTATGAATTGTTAAAACCAAATAAAACATGAATGTAGATGTGTACAGTGAACAACTTTTTCGTTTAAACTTAGAAGAGTTAATTTAAAAACGCCCTAGGTTAGTGAATATCAAGGAAGTGTTGTTTCATCATGACAATGCTCGCAAAGAATTAGTGAATTTAATTGGGAGCTATTTTCGCATCCTGCCTTTCAAGTATTTCGTGCCCTACAATCTTTTATATGGGAAAAACTTAAATTCTGGACAGGGTGTATGAAATGAATCAAGATTTTTTGCATCAAAACCAAAGTCTTTCTATAGCAATGGAATTAAGAAGCTATGTGCAAGGTGGCGAGAAATTGTAAATAATGTAGGAAATTATCATTAATTAAAATGTCACCTTGGGTTTTATGTACACTATTTAAAAATTTCCCAGTAATGAGTACTAACTAGTTTTTTGAGATAATTTGGAGATTTTGTCTGTTGTACCTCGAATGTACTTCATTACATCAAGTCTTATGTTTCAGTAAGAATATTACTGCATCCGTAAAGAAATTATCTAATACAGACATTGTACTTTTAAAACCAAATATGAACAGCTTACTCCAGCTATAGAACTCATTAAAAACTGCCTCACAAACACGTACTTCATAATCAACGGAAACCGCTCCTAACAAACGCAAACCTGTAATCGCCAATGTGTTTGTGGAAGATTTCGAGAATATTGATATTGATATTTATTTATTTATCCAATGTGAATATAACTATTTCGAGACTTACAAATGTATACAAAAATTCAAAAAATTTGACTTCACATGGAAAGGATTAAGTTCACGTACACGTGATCTTCCACTCTCGCCCGATAACCATGTCTCTGCTACCAGTGGAGTTCGCTTTGGTGGTTTTTTACCAGTTTATTTGCCATATATGACTTATAACACTAAATTTAGCCCCTTTAGCTACGTTATGTTGAAGACCCCGCCATTTGGCCCTATGGTAAAGACAAGCTTAATAATTTCCTCGAGCACTTAAACTATATTCATTTCAAAATTAAATACACAAGGGAACTAGAACAGAACAACCGATTGCCTTTCCTTGTCAGACTTATCAAGAAAAACTCAGCACAACTCAATTCTGTGGCAAACACTCTTTACAACTAATAGATCAGTCTAATCTAAATAACGAACTGGTCACCCTCGAGACAGCTCTATTATCCAAAAAGATTTCTTTCCAAAACCACCGACACGTTCCAAGAATGTTAAAATATAACATTTCTTCCGTATATACAAGGTATAACAGACACATTCTCAACAATACTAAAAATACGCAATGTTAAAACAAGTTTTATCACTTCGCGTAAAATCGGACAAATCCTAAATTCTTCAGAAAACAGTATTCCCCTTGAAAATCAAGGAGTATACAAAATCCCCTGTGCTGACTGTAATAAAGTTTATATCGGACAAACCAACAGATGCATGAACGAACATCGAAACAAACACACCAAAGCCGTCAAAAAGATATACTCTTCTCATCTCTGGCCAAACATTCCAAATCAACAAATCGATACATTTCGACCACACGACTTGTATCGCAATATTAGACTATTTCACAAAGAGGATTATTCGCTAGACAATCGAAATAGAAAAACATACCGATACTTTCAATAAACGCGACGACGCCTAACGATTACTCTTCACTTGGAAATACACTTTATGCAACAAGCATATCTTATCACCCGCATCATCCATTTGAATCCCCACAAGTAACCCCAACGAAATCCCTGTTATTCAGTCCGGTCCAATTACAAGAATTACAAGAATTTTTGTAAAATGTAGTTTTTATTGATAAATACTTACTGCTGGTGACCCAAGTTTTACCAAAAACCTTTCCAATCCACAAACAATAAAAACTTCAAAATCTTTAGATTTGTAGGTTTAAAAATATATGTAAGTTTAAACATCAACCTCAGTTCTAAACTATACATGGATCCTTTATTTAATGATTTTAATATGATATCAAACAGAGACAAATAATTTTGATTCTAAAAAAAAAAAAAACAAAGAGATTTTTAGAGTAGAATATAGAATTTAGTATTATTTTATTTATATTTTAAAGTTATGTGCTTTCGAAATTCGTCTTGGTTTGTAATACTGATGAAAAGTTCGCTTTTTGATTTCGAAAATGTACCTATTAATAAATATTATTAATGGCAGTAATAAATCAAAGGTAAGATACAAATGTACGAAATGAAATGATCTCAATTTTGGCGATAGATTTAGTTGTAAAGAACAATAGCACATAGGCATCACATTATGTGAAGTACTCATTTAGCTTGTTGATATATTTCTTGGTGAGTTTGATTCATGACTATATTTTAGTATACCAATGATACAAATCTGTATCATTTGTTGTTAATGACTTAAACCTGTTATATTATTTTGTAGGGCAACGTTTCTTGTTAGCAACATAAAGCTTAATATAGTCAATAGAATAGCGTTGTAGTTTTAATAATAATATAGATCTAGAGGAAGATTTCACCACTTTCTAGACTCGTTGCATGAGAAAGGGAAATACGCATCAGAATATTTTTAGAACTAGATCTAGTTGGCTTTAGTCCACATGCCTAGTAGCAACATTGAAGACAAATGTTGAAAACATGTAGTGACAAAGCATTGACACGCGACATAAAAGAGGCTAATGAATTTCTAAAAAAAGTAAATACACACCAAGAAGATTTTTCATATTCCAATAATAGATTTAATTAACCTTAGTCGCTAGACATTAGGCTAACCAGCAATAACAACATTCGAGAATCACAAGTTGGAACGCGTAGTAGCAATGTTTTAGCAAGAGACATAATATTTTGAAATAATCCAACATGGATTAAATTCATCAACTATATCATAAATAGATTTAATAATAGTAACTATAATTTAAAAAAAAACAATTCGGAAACAAAAATCCGTCCTTTAAATATAAGAAGTGGATTTTACAATGTTAATTAATGAAGTATATCCATAAAGTAATAGTTGTTTAATAAAAGCGAATCCTCGCAGATCTTTTGTTGAATACACAAAATTACTAATCTGGCTGTATATTTGATTTTAACCAAAAATATGACAAAAATTTAGTTTAGGATGGTTGTGAACGTTACTAGGTGGTAATCTATATTTACACTCACTATGTTTCAATATGTGTTTAAAAATCTACTTAAAAACTTTAGTCAGAATTAATAAGAATCAATAAGGAACATTGAAAAATCCTTTAAATCGTAGATCCCACCATGAGATTTAATCTAGTATGTAATCAGTGACTAATGTGATTGGAATTAAAGATAAATACTAAGCAACTTCTTGCAATATGAGCACGTTTGGATATGATTTTAACTTTCAATCAAACAAATATAAATTCTTCTTCGGATTTTATTAATGATAACAAGAAAATCTTTGATTGTGGTAAATTCAATAATTTTAGTTCATATTTACAAGCTAAACGCAAATGTTCATATCATCAAACGAACATATGCCATTCAAGATTAGAAGAAAGAAGATTTAGCATGATCTTAGCAATGAAAATTATTCACAGAGAAGGTATAATTAAGCTAGAAATTTGAACCTTCTTTCATCTAAACGTTATTTTTTGCCAGATTCATCTAAACTATTATTATTAAAGTGGTTTGATTGAGAGAAACCAGTCAAATGTTGAATATTTCTAAATCTTTAAGAATGAGTCTTATTAAGATACAAAACAAATCACTTATTGCAACAACTATTTTCTGGCTAATAAAACCCATTATTAGTCAATTACTATTTTAAGTCAATTTTCTACAACGAACAAAGAGCATTAATACATCTGCATAAATATGCATTCTTCCAAAATATTATATCAATAATAGTTCACGTTAAGATATTCCCTCAAAATTTTACGCAAAATAATAAAGAATCAAACAATTAATCCCAACAAAGTTTGTCTTTACATCCCGTTTCATCGTGCATTTATATCTCGACTTGTAACAACATCCAAAACACATGACGATTCACATCATCTACGATGAGTAAATATCTTAGAAGAACCGTTGATGTTGAAGGATACAAAAAAAGTGTATATTACATCTTAGAATTACCTTTGATCCAAAATTTTTCTTTAAGACCTATTCGCAAATCCTTAAGTTAAAAATAAAAACGTGCATCACCATAAATACAGCCGTAAACATTTACAAAATCTCGCTTTCTGTTAGTACATTAACTGATGAGGCTCTAACGTTGAAAATTCATATTCACTTGTTTACTTGTTAAAAACACAAAAACACACCAAAATTTTCAAAACACTTTATTGTTGCTTAGAACCATTTCTTCGCCCGAAGAAGCGATAGTGTGGCAAAACAATTGCTACGTATTTAAGCAATAATAAAATGTTTTAAAAAATTGAGTGAGCTTTTACTTTAACAATCTCTGTTAGACTATGCTGCAATCTTTTCCCTAAACCTTCATCCTCCAGGTCTGAGAAACTTACAAGTGAGTGAATAATCAGCACCTCGTAATTTAACTAAACTAAGGCACTCTAAAAATCCATCACAACCTCTCCAATACTCTGCGAAAAGAAAAGAAGAAACCCCTATTATAGGTCGCCTTTTTTGTCTTGCTACAAATTTTAACAAAAACCTGATATCCAAGCCATCTTAAAACGCTTGTGATTACTTCTTAACCTGTCTTATAATAATCTTCTACAATCTTCCAATTGATAACATCTATTCATGATCACCTTCATCTACACCAACATAATAATATAACGAATGACTAACCACTCGACGTAAAAATCTAGGCAGAGAGGTCGATAGCCAAAATATAAAATTAAATAAATTTTGTATTCTTCTTCTTCTGGTGCCTTTTCCTACCGGATGTTAGATATCATCGTTGTTATTTTAACCTTATTTAAAGCTGCGTGAAAAAGGTCTAGGGAACTGCATTTAAATCAATCCCTCAAATTCCGCAAACACGAAATTCTCCTACCAATGTTACTTTTTACCTTTATTTTACTTTACATGGTCACTCTGAACATCTCATATCTTTGTCATCTCATTATATGTCTTAGATATTGTAGCTTTCTTTTCTTTATATATTATAAATAATCCGTATTTATAACCGATTTCTTATAATACACGTTTGTTTTCCTCTATGTTCAGGATATGCAAAGCATTCTTCTGCAATACCACATTTCTAACGACTGTAATTAGTATATGTATTCTTGTTTCTCTAGTTCATATAGTAGCACTGCAAACACAATAGATCCTGCAAAACCAGAGGATTGTTTTTAGTTTTATAAATGCACTTCTTGCTATCACTATTCTCGCTCTTGTTCCTGTTGTTTGGTCGTTATTTTCTGTTATCCATGTATCTAGGTATCTGTAGTTTTGAATTCTTTCCAGTCGTATACCCTGTAAGTATGTATGTGTTAGCTTGTATGTTTTGTTTTTTGTATTACAATACTTATATTCTAAAATATGAATAAGTAATGAAAGAAACAAAACCCTTAAGGCTAGATACTTAATCTTCTAAACAAAGATAAATAATAATAATAAATAATTAAAAAAAACACGAAAATATTTCGTAAAATTTACAACAAATGAGTCTTATTAAGACTACAAGAACAAACCACTTTTGAAACAACTACTTCTCTAGCTAATACTTCGACAAACATTGAATTATACAAAAGTAATTTGCGTGTTACAAAATAGCAAGGCTATCAAATCAACACTAGTTTGAACGTATTTCTTTCTGTAAAATGAACTAAAAATGAATGTACGTTAAATAGTTTGTGAGTGACTATATAATGATAAATTTGGAACAAGAAATGAATTTAGGTTGATGTAATTAAAAATAAATTAGCAAAAGTAATTAAATAATTCAATACTGAATCTTATAATCATCTGCAGACACGTGTTTCCATCTTTCGATCTCTTCAGTACAGCTTCATTATAATATTATGGTTCTAATAAGTTTTATCAAGCTGCTAAACTAAAGTAAAAAGCTAAACAACGATTGAAAAATTATTATTTAAACTAATTGTAGTAAAGCTAAACATTATATTAAATGATACAATAATTTAAATCTAAAGTTTATTAAATTAATTGGTCACAATTCAAATGATTTAATACATTTAAGTAATTAGGCTCTTTCTTTCTTTACAAACTCCTGTAATAATAATAATATTGATAATTGAAATTAAATTTCCAAATTAAGTAAACGTAACATAAGTATATTTTTGCATTGACTTCTATAGTTAAACCATGAGTCACTGTTTTAACGACTTTAAAAGTTTATAAACAAATATTACCAATATCAAAATATTGCTTCATCTGACACACAAATCTCAATTCTCTGTAAATTAATTCAAGTCACGTTTCACGCCTTGCAACGAATCTACCGAGTACCAAGGAATGTCTAATAAAAAAATCTAAATTAAATGTAATCATAGCTATAATTTACTAGACATACAAATACGTTCTCTGTTGATTATATAATGTATTATATTCATTATGCGTTTAGAGAAGATATTCCTAAACGCAAATATATTTAATAGTTAGAATGTATTAAAGTTATTGATGGTAATAATTATTTATTTACGAAAACGCTTAAAAGAAGTGAAAACTTTTGTATAATATTCCAAAGTACCAGTTTTTCATATAATATGTAAAATAATGTAAATATGTTGAAATATTTGTTTTTGGATCGATCAAAATGTATATTTATAAAAAAACGAGTTGACAACTATAATAAAAATAAATTAAATTATGTATTTTAAAACTTACATTATAAAATATGTCTTACAAAATCACAACAACTCTCAATAGAACCAAATTTTCATGGACTTATTATGTTTTACATAAACACTCTACAGTTGCATAAAATGTAAGGAAGGAATTAATTAAGGTAAAGAATATAATTATTAATAACTATAAAGAATATAAGAACGCAGAAGCAGAGGAGCTAAACATCAAAATGCAAACCAAAAAAGTTGATGGTTTAATAATAAACAGGGTGCTGCCTGTTTATTTTTGGGTAATGGCTGCGAACAATGATAGGAATAGTTTTATTGAAAGAAGGTTTAAAGTCAATACCTGTAGTATTATCGGCGTAGAGACTTTTGATGATAAATATGTGTAGACGGAATTTATAACGTTGATTTTAAATTGGACCAGTACTAGAATTGAGCCTTGTGGGATACCATATTGTATTAGTTACAATTTTGTACTGCAGGTATCAGAATGTTTATTATCGAATAATATTTTCCTGAATAGATCTATATATTATTTTACACACACTTAAAAGCATTTATTTACTTATATATTTAAATATTTGGACTTTCTTAAAAATTACATAGACAACAAATCAAAAAATCTAAAAATATTGAACTCTATATATTTTTTTAATTACCCTTGCTTTTCGATAAATTAAGGCACAACTTAAATAGTAAATACTCTTTTTATCTATGTAAGTAGACTTAAGCCAACTCTTTTATCACTTTTATGTATGTTTCTTCTTTAAGATAAAATTAAGTAGTATTAGATTTAAGCTAGTTCATAAGTTTTGACGCAAATTTCATCTTGCACATGTACATAACACTTTGAAATAAATAGATATTATTATTATTATTATTACTAGCTATGATATCTATCGAATTCAGACCTCTGGTGGGAAAATTAACCATTATGATAAGACCAAATTCATATAATAAATCCATTAGAAAATGCATTGACCGCGAATTCCATGTGTGAATGTCGAAAGAGTCTAGCTTTATTATACAAAAGTATTTCACACATCGCATGTGGTAATTACTTTCGTACATTCATTACATAACGTGAGAAGCCGCTAAAAATGTGTGTTGTTTATTGTAATTGAAAGTGTGAGTTTTCCCGAAATAATAGTATTCATTGTATAATTTTAAAAGTAAACGAAATAAATTTGTAATATTTCATTAATGTTTATGGACACGATACTATTGTTTCAACATTATTTCATAAATTACAAGGGACTAAAATTTTAATTATTAGACATTGATATTGATAATAAATAATTTATTATTAGCACCTAACAAATAATAAAATTAATTTGCTAGGTTTGTTTAGAAAACTAATGATTGATGAGACACTTAGTTGAAAATCCAAATCAACCACTTATTAATAATTGGATTTAGAATATTATGTCGTACATATTTAAACTGTCTTAAAAGAATTGTAAAATGCGTTATACCTACAATTTTTATGTAATAAAAACATTGATATTAAAATAAACAGATGTTAAAAAGGTTGGAAAAATTTTAAACTCTTGTCGTAGATAAATAAATCGCGGTTTTTCTTCACTTTTTTTTAAATTTAAGCACTAATATACATGTTATCATAGAGACGAATATTATAATTATCATGAGTATAAAAAGTGACATTTTAGAAATTAATAAGCAAACATATTTCGCACACATAATGAGAAAAGGAAAGTGTAGTTTATAGAACTAATAATGCAGGAAAATATCAGTAGATGAAGGTGAAGGCATTCCTGGTTTAATAATCGTAGAGACTGATTTGGCTGCACAAGTAATCAACTATTTAAAAAAGTTATCGCAAAAGTACCTACAACTCTGACTGACAACTAAAAAAGAAGAATTATTTAACAAAATACATTAATAGACACATACATAAAAAATACACTAAATTTTGAGCACAGGAATCACATGCGGACTTCATTCTTCAGAATGTTCTGCCAGTCAAACCCTGATGGAATGTACCATTTACTCCAGAATTTCTTCGGACTCTTTCTACAGCTGTAGATATTTATTTTAATTTATACTTACTTCATTAAGTGTTTTGCTTAAAATTTGTAAAATTTGTGTAAATATTTGATTAATATCAACATGACATTTACCTTAAGAAGAGTATTTTCAAATTTTTCTCATATTAGACCGAAATGCTTTCATCAGAAGTTCTAAAATAATATCACTCTAAATTGGATTAATCTTTTAGATCTCTATATTTCAATTATGTTCTACAGTTATTTGCCACAATTGACACTAACGATTGTATCTTGTAATAGTTGCATTGTTTTTGCCATAGTCTCCGAGATTAGACATCTACGTTTCTTTGAATTATCCTTCAACGGTGTTCAGTTAAACTTCTGGAGCTGACTGGACAAGCTCCAGAAGTTTGACTTGCGACTTGGTTTTCTTGATAATTCCTACGATTTTGTTTACAAGGTTCTGGTCATAATTGGGAGAAGTAATACACTTATTGTATATCATATATAATTAATCAGAAAGCTGGGACTTATTTCGACCCTCACAGATCATTATCAAACTTGAAAGTAATTTATAAATGAAAATGTCAAGTGATAATTCTCGGAACACATGGCATGTACATATATGTAAATACTAAAATTGACATAACCAAATCACACAAGTGTATTTTTTTCTCTAATTAAAACATGTTGTTCCATCAAAGAGTAGCATAGCAAGTATTAAATATATGTTCTGGTCATAGTCTCCGACATAAATCATCTGCATTTATTTGAAAATACCTACCACAGTATTCACTAACCAAGTAAAATTCCTGAAGCTTGTTCAGTCATTTTGCGACTACTTCTTCTATATTCTTTATCTGTAGAAGCCATCTAAAAATGCGGTTCCTACTCAAAGCTTTCTTAAATATAATTATTTGGAGAAATTATCTATATAGTATAACTAAGTAATTTTTTTGAAGGTTTTAACAAGGTTAATAAGGCATCGTAAATTCCTACATAATTTGCATAGGTATTTAAAACGATTTTATTTCTGGCACATATTTTACAATTGTTAGTTGTGTTAATCTGTAATACTTCTTCCATTTTATTGAAAGTTTTAGATTTTAATATTTTAAACACCTTATTCACTTATTTGTCATGCTTACTCTTAAGATTATATGTTGTTATAGTATTTACAAAGTTCTAGGAATAATCTCAGAGATAATGTCTAACTAGTATAATGTTCACCAACAAAGTCAAACTTCTGAACCTCTAGCGATTTGTTCTTCTGGATCCTTGAACTTTAGCAGAAACTACTTTGAAACTATAACAGAATCTAAGAACTTTGATCAACATAATCATTTATTTATTTAAGTCCTCAAGTATACTAATTAACACATCCCTTCCCGGTCTGACACATACATGGCTAAACTTCGCCCAATGTTTTGAGCAAATAAAAATATTATTACTTCTGGGTAGTACTAACCTTCAAACGATACATATCAAAATTCCATAGCATTCTAACCGTTAGTTTAGTGGTGGTAGTAGTAGTGTTTTGGCTATCGACCACGTGATCCTTCTACCATGAGTCATTTGTGTATTTGTGTGTGTGTGTAAATGAGCTTGTTACTTTAAAGGATCGCCTCTGCAACTCTAAAACACCATTAATTGTATCCCAATGTTGAATGGTACCGAATATTCATCTAACTGCTAACCTAAACTAGTTTAGAGGTTGCAGTCATTTAGCGATTTGCCACGACAATGTACAGAAAGGAATTTCGTGTTTTCATAAAGATTATGAGGACTCTGTACCAGGGAAATTAAAGAAAAAAATAATAAGGAAAAAAGTGCCGTTTTACCAGGATTAACACAATGGCTAAATTAAATAAATTACACTTTGAATTGTATCCCTACTCACCGTGCTCTACAGATTTGACTACTGACTTTTCAGACATGAAAAGGATGCAAGGAAAAAAATTGTCTCAATAAAGGATTGATTGCCGACACTGACGCTTATTTTAAGAGCAAAGACAAATCCTTTTACATAAAGGGCATCGAACATTTAAAAGGGAGTATTGGAATAAATGTATTACCTTTGAAGGAGAGTATGTTGGTGAATAAAGTGGAATTTAAAAAAAAATATTTTTTTACACTTATTGAGTGATGAGTTAAGTTACTCTTCTTTTGTTTGGCATCATTCCTCATCATTGTCAAGGTGGATAAGACCACTTAAATACCCACCTAACTTGCATGGGTATTTAAGACGCAAAATATACACCTTTTTGCAATTTGTCCTATGTTAGGTTGAAATATTATATTTCTATATTATTAGAATTTTTGAAATAGAATCACTCTCCAAATATTTTTAGATTTCTAAATTCCAATCACTATTTACAGTTGTTTGTCATTCTTGACACTTACAATTCTGTGTTATTACAATATTAAGAATAATAATGGTCATAACTCCAAAATAAATATATATATATACATTTAAATGTACATTGGAGGAGTTTCTATCATCTAAAGTTAAGAGGCACGTACAGAAGAAGGAAGTTATTTGGTCTGAGTGGAAGAAAACAGCTGTGAAATGTGAACTCCGCTTGCAAGTCCTATGAGCAAAATGTTTGTGATTTATTTTTATAGTTTATAGTTATATTTATAGCACCAACAGGATATTATAAAGTTTCAAAACATAAATAAAAAATAACACACTGTATCCAGAAACAATATCAACCAATCAACTTGCAACTTTTTCTTCAGGAACTGTAGAAATTATTTGAAATTAGTAAAGGTCGTTCCAAATGAATAATTTCTTTTATGTAATTATATATATAGATGTTGGATTAATGCATTTTGCACTTAAATTAAACAAAATACGGATATTTAAAAGGGTTTTGTATTATTATGTAGACAAACTTTTGGCTTCCTCAGGGAGAAAAGCAAGATAACTTGCATCGGTATTTGAAACAGTTTTTGATCTAGTAATAAATAACTTAAAAACAAGACTCTGGTAAGTATATTCTTCAGTTATTCGAAAGCCTCCTTAAACTCCTTGTTCTAATGAAGTATATGATTTTCTTTTAATGAGTAAGTTAACGCATTAGGGATAATGAAAAACCAAACAGCGAAAAAAAAAATGGTATTGGTGCAATTTGCAAATTTAAAACAGAACAATCTGTTACTCTTTAAATCTTTGCACATCTACAGCAACACCATCATTTTTCTTGAAAAAGTAACATTTTTATTTTAGTCGAAATCGCTTAAACCTCGGTGCATCGTTGCTATGTTCATCATGTGGTCTTCAGGATATTTTTTCATCACGATTATACCATAAAGGTGCATTAGATGTGTGTTTTGGGATAATTATTTTGATTCTTAATTAGGGCCCATAAATCCTACCTCCTTTCAGTAATTTTTATTCAAGATTTCGAAAAATATCTTTTTAAATATTTTATCCATTGCGAGAATTTACTTCGTGGGCTCCAGAATTTTCCAATAATCTTTTCAAGGTTTCTGAAAATTTCTAAAATAATTCGAAAAATATGTTACAATATTTTATCCATTGCGAGAATTTACTTCGTATGTTCTAGAATTTTCCATGATTTCTTTTAAAGAATTCTGGAAATTTCTACGTTAATGTGTAGTCATTAATGCCAAACGAAAAGGTATTTTGATCGTGACCTTTCTCTTGCAGTAATTGCAAGTACTACAATGACCTTGAATCTTATAAGGGCTGTATAATAAAATTTAATGAACGGTAAATAAAGAAAAGTATTTTATTAATTAATTTTTTAGCCTTCCATTATGAAATATTTTTATCACATGTAATCCATTAAAACCTTTAAAATTGCTTCAATATTTTTATTTTATCACCGACTAGTATTGATCAAGTAATTCTTGATATAATATATCTTAAGAAGTAAAAGCATGTTTTAATCAATCAAGATTAACTTATATTTAAAAAAAAAGTTTGAGACATGATATTAGAGACTTATTATTCATAGCAAAAATTATATTTAAAATCGTATGTCAGGCGATTAGGAAATGGTTTAAAACTAAGATTATATTTTTAGATTTGGCTTTTGTAAATAAATTAGTTGTATAAAAAGTAAAATAGAAAATTTAAGCAAATTTTACTTATTTATTTATACCTTTCAATAAATTTATATTTTATTTAAAATAATGTCTGACACTCATATAAATTTTACACATAAAGTTAATATTGTTAGAGTTTAAACTGATTTAAACTTTATAACAAGATCATCAAACTTTTATTTTACTATTTAATGAAAATATTATATTGGACATATAAAATATTTTTTAGACAACCTATAATGCACTTTTATCGTTTGAAGTACTTGACTTTTTAAATTACACATAGTAAAGAAACTAGAGTTGTGTTAAAATATATACGTGAAATGACAATAAAATACATTTTGTTTGAAGTTATTGATTAAAATAAAAAAGTATATGGCTTATTTTATTCATTTATTCACAAATAGTTTTCTATTGGTAACAACAATGATTACATTATACCAGTTCCTATTGTTTTATTATTAAAAATACAGCACGAATCCTATTACTTTGAATACTATCATTATTACCATAGATGGGGCGTAGCGTAGTGATAAAGTTGTTTACACTTTATATCTGCCTATTGACTTGTGTAGAAAGTTGTGATTGCACAATTACCATCAACTAAATTGATTTGAGATGACAAAAATGTTCACAGCGGCCAATTAAGGTATATGACCGTCCAATATTCGTAATGCAATTACTCAACCGTGCAGTTAAACGTTCGAACTATAAAATAAATGGTAGGTGCAACTAGCCTTATATTATTAGTGGTATTTCTTAAAATGAGTATCTCCTTACAAGTTTACACCAGTAGATTATACGTTCTATTCTAATGTCACTTTCTTTTTCGATTTGAACAACTCTATTGAAAATTAATAAATTAATATTTTGAATACAAAGCATTTTTTTGTTATGTAAGGAGCAAATTTAAAAAAAAACTATTAATTTTCAATAAGAATTTAGGGTATGTAATCATAGATAGTAATATTAATTGAAGATTAAATTTTGTTAAAGAATTTCGTTGTGTAACGTTTACTGAAAAAAAAAACACGGTGAAATTTCACGTGCGTTAAATAACGCTTTTATATAATGCAATCACCGAGTACATCATTTCGTGTTAAGTGTTTCAATGTCAATCACTTTCGTTTCGCTATTGGCATACTTGGACGAGGAATAAAAACAGACGCATACACAGCGAAGCATTGCTAAACGACGCTTCATGTGTTCACAAACCATAACCGCATCAACATAATTGTTCTGTAACCATGTGGGTTATTACGGATGCAATTCGACAATTGTGCAGGAACACAGGTATAAAAGTGTGTGGTTACGTAAATTTATTAATATAATAGGAAATGAGTAGGTGAGTTGATAGGATTTTTATTAATTCATTATATTTTCTACGCCGACCAATAAAAAAGTATAATATTGAAAATGTAACCTTCACAGTACTTTTCGTTTTTTCCTAATAAATTTTCTTGAAATAATTTGTTATTAAATTTCACATAACTCAAATATTTGTTTAAGTAATCACCCACTTAGGTAGAGAAAATAAAACTGTGCCAAAAGCTCTAAATTTAGTCCAGAAGCTCTGCAGGTTTTAATATAGTTTTTCTACTACCCTTTATAAAAAGACATTTTTCGTCACCGAATACTCCAGCGAAAATTTGAGTTCCGTCACTAGTGAGAGAAAATCCCATAAAGCTAACTTTCGTCACTAGGGACGAAAGTTACTTACAAATTTTCACATTCGTCTAGTTGCTTGCTGTTACTATATCGTGTGATTATTAAACGTCAGTTATTGAATTTGTACTGTTCGTAACTTCATCATATCATGATTTCTGATTCAGTAAGTGATTTAGATCTTCCCAATACTGCACCAGAAATAGTAAATCAAGCTGAGAAAACCTATGTGTTTATTATCAGAAAAATCGAAAAATAGGTATGAAGAAATATATGCAAAATTTGTGTAATTTAAGACAGATAATCGCGTAAATTCATATTCACTGTGCATATTCTGCAAAATTGTCAGAAAATTTGATATTTAAATCGTAAGTAATTTAAATATGATCTGTAGTTTTGTAATTTTTAATTCAAAATAAAGTATTTGTTTATATAATAATAAAAGTTTGTTAGTATCATAGGTAAGGTAGTAGAAAAAGTATAGTGTTTAACTCGTCGAAAGCATTTTTTTAACATAAGCTCGCAAACATTACCAAACTCGGCTTCGCCTCGTTTGGTAAACTGTTCTCTCGCTTAAAAAAATGTTACTTTCGTCACTCGTTGAACAATATACTATTCCTCAATAGACTCACACGCTTCAAAAATGGTAGGAAATAACTCAGGAGGCCTCAAAAAGTATACATCCATCTTTTATAAGAAGGGAAAACCTGAAAAAAAATATGAAAAAATAAGTTTAAGAAAGGATATTTGCAAAACACAGCTCTTTACTGGCTGATTTATAGGCTCTCTGGTCATCAAGTTCCTAAATATAATTTATTGAGATCAATATTGAGCGATTCTAAAATACACTTATTGAGATAGGTCCGTAATAAGTTAATAATATTTAATATATAGCGTTTTTTATAGCTAAACATATTATCAATTATTAGGTTCCTAAAATCGTAACGACTTGAAATTTACATTGTTAGGGTCATATTGCAAGCCTTTTGGTACTATTTTATTTAAAAATATATCGAGCAGATTATTAATATGTGACTATCAAATATATTGAGATAACTAACCCTGAAGTACATAATCGCGGTCAGGATAGCAGTCAATGTCATTATTAGATACAGGTCCCAGTTGTTACCTAGGGATTCATTGATGTCCAGGAGGGATGAGAATGGACTATCTTGTACACTTTACATACTAAACATAAGGTTTAGTTTAAAGAGAGCAAGTGCCACAGGAACACGGACATCAACACTAGTTTAAGCCACTAAGTCATAACATCTCTTAGCCAAGTGAAAGTCTTGTGCCATACCTAAACCCTGCTCATGCATGTAGCCTAAGTTAAACATTGCCTGATCGTTGTGTTGTTCAGAAGCTAATCGGTTGTGAGATATCTACAGACGTTCAAAGTCCATAGTAATGGTAATCACCCAATTTCAACAGATCTGCAGAATAACCTTGTGATGCTGCTCGTCTCCAGTAAAGCAAAGCTCTAACCAGGCTTTCACCCTGACTCAACATGGGCACTTCAGTATTTCAGCTATTGCATTTCCTGCATTCGCTGCTTGCGTGAAGTAATGAATTGCTTTTTGATAATCCAAATTCACTCCTCTTCCCCCTTGATAGTGCAGTTGCCCCAAGCCAACCTGTGCTTGTATATCACCTTTTCAGCTAACAACTTATAGTATTTAATTAAATCATTATTTAATATCCCTGATGTGTAACCGTTTTCTAGTTCATCAAGAATGACACACCCTGACTTACTTTATCGGCTACAAGCCTATAATATTACAGTGCTCTCTCACATAAATTTTATCCAAAATAATCTAAATAGGTAATTAAAAGAATCGCATTTCTAGAATAATATCTTATATCGTCATTGTTATAAAAATTTATTGAGATATGTCAGAATAAGCTACTCAATCTTCTAATAAATTCAGTTATACAAATAAAACTACACAGTTGAGAGAGTTTCAGATTTATTCTTGAACACTGCAACATGTTTCGCGACACATGATAATTTATTTATTTGTTTATTTTACTTAGGTCTTCTTTTTAAAATAATACATATTAACAAATTAACAAAAATAAAAATAAAAATCATACATAAAATTTTGGGCAAAAGAAGCACGGGCGGAATTCACAATTGAATATGTTTTTAAACTCAAACCCTTTCTTGATGAGGGAGCTAGTATCCTCTTCGACATCCATAATCTTCTACACTTGCTCTTACTCAATTTTTATTCCCCTTTATTGGAGAGAATTTTTTGGCTATTTATACCTGATGAAGACACTGGGTGGCGAAACGAGTTTCAGTGTTCAACAATAAATGTTGTACAAGTGTGCAGTTTTATTTCAATGTTATGGATTTCATTGTGTATCCGCCTTGTCAATCGAATTATGTTATATACGCAATATTATTAAAAATTACTGAGATAGGTCCAAATAAGGCTACTTGAATTTATTCCTAAAGCATCAATTAAAACACTGTTTATAATGTACTTTAGTTTTATGATTGATGATGATGATGCACTACACTATTAAATGAAATATTGGGTCTTCTTTCTTCACAAAATTTATTACTAGTAAATGTACAATTCGGTCACGATGCGCCACAACTAAATTTTGTGAAGGAAGTCTCCTTACAATATTCCATTTATTAGTAAAATTCACTTGCTTCGCAATTTTTTCCTATTTCCCTAGATGTACAATTCGTGCATTTAGTTCTTATTACAAATAACTACATAAAATAAATTTGAAGAAAAGTCTAATTAAAAAAATAATAAAAAATTCAAAAAAATTCGAATATTTGAAAAATCAAAATTTACAAAATTTAAAAATTCAAACACTACATACTAATGTTTTCCTCTATGAAACCACCCAAGTCACCCCAATATTCCAACGTAAAAATAGTCTTAGTGTATAATTTGTCAACAATATCCCTCTAAACATTAACATCCTTTTATCACTCTTCATGAATTCAATAGCTGGTATTATCCAGATAGTTAAGCTAGACAACAAATTATCTATTTTTTCTACATAAATTAGAGTCAAAATAGGGCAGAAAGGCTGATATTTGATAGCTTAAACGGACGCACTAACTCTTATTTTTAATTCATATCTAAATATACTAATGTTTGTCCAAATAAAGATGTTATTTTCTCTCAAAAATTCGAAAATTCAATCTGGCGACCTCTTATTGATTACAGTGCGATCATATTTAACCAAATCCGTCCTTCCACTCTCCAGCACTTAAAATTTGCCGAAACGTCAGCCCTACGTACCCTTACCAAACTGAGATATCCCAACAACCCCTACGCAATCGTTCTAATGTTCTCCTTTACAAAACCGCCAATATCCCAACGTACTAACATCAAAGAATCACTCTTTATCAATTCATTAGCTCGTATCATCCAGACAGTTAAGCTAGACAGAAATTTTTTTCTTTGTTTTTTTTTTACATACATTAGAGTCTTCAGGATAGAAAGGACGGAATAATTCGTCAAGATTCAGAAAAATTCTTTCAATAACGCTACGTTTATATTAAATTAAATTTTTCGGTAGCTGTGGAAACTCCAAAACTATCATTCCTATAAAATGAAAACAACCTATTAGAGGAAAATTTCATTGTTCAAGAAATGGAACCAAAATATAAAAATGGTGACTACTCGTCATTCAAAATTGGAGTACCGAACTCCGTATACGACACTGTATTTAATCCAAACTTTTGGCCTGTGAACACATTCATAAATCGGTTTTATGTAAGTAAATAAAAACACACAAACCAAAATTTTCAAAAGCGCCTTCCGACAATAAAGCAGAAATAATTTGTTCAAACTCAAATTCAAATTATGATCTATTACTGTTAAATATTCGCTCTATTAATATTGAAAAAATAAATCAAATCGAGATAGACTATGAACAATACAATTTAAATTTCATTTGCTTTACTGAGACATGGGCAGAAGAGCAAACAGTATCTTTAATTAATATTACCAAATACTTTTTAGGCTCCGAGTATTGCAGGACTGGTAGAGGTGGTGGAGTTGGAATATGGTGCAAATTAGGACTCAAAATAAAAACTATAAATCTAAATAAATTCTGTATTGATAATATTATAGAAATATGCGCCCTTTTCTGGACTCAAAACAAAAACTTCTGTTTATATCATAACGTGCTATCGTCCACCAAACGGAGATATAAAACTTTTAATTTATCAACTACAACTTGTACTAGACCATATTTATAATATTAAATACCCCATAATCCTCACTGGTGATTTTAACATAAACTCTTCTACTCCGTCTGATGAATATAACTTAATCAAAAATTTACTTCTGTCATATAATGCATATCAAATTAATACTGAAGATACAAGGACGACAGCTACGTCTTCTACATGTTTAGATCACATATATTCAAACCTAAAATCCACAGATACACTCACATTAAATAATGTTATATCTGATCATAAAGCAATCTTGTATAATTTTCATCTAACAAACTGTACATTATCCCAAAACACCACTCAGTATTCTAGAATATATAGTGACTCTAATATCACTAGATTTATAAATAGTCTAGAGTCTGAATCGTGGGCGAATATGTATAACATTTATAACTTTAACAATAAATTTGAGTATTTTCATAATATCATCACATATAATTTTAATATTAGTTTTCCTGTTATAAGGAAATCAGTTAACTCAAATAAATCATGGGTAAATTCGACAATAAAATACTCGAATTCAAAATTGTATGATCTTTTTGTTTTAAAAAAAAACAATATCCAATACTTACACCCGCATATAAATCAGCAAAAAAAAAATGCACACACTTCTAGTTTTAAATACGAAGAAAACGTTTTATCAGAATTTAATAACTAACTCAAATAATCAATCTAAAACATCTTGGAAAATTATAAATCAACTTTCGGATAAGACTAAAACTAATAAAAACATACAAATTAATTCAAACGGCATTCAAGATGATCCACAAATTGTTAGCAATTTATTTAATACTTTCTTTACTACAGAACCCAGTAATTTAACTCAAAAACTACCTTACTCAAACCGTCAAACATACATTGGTAACACGCAACCTCAGTCAATATTTTTAAAACCGTACACAGAACTTGAGATTTCAAATATATTAAATAAACTAAAAAACAAAAGGTCATGTGGTTTTGATAATTTACCTGACATTATAATCAAGAAAGCTGGTCACACTTTGGTTAAACCTATACAGCATTTAATAAACGAATCGTTTGAACTTGGAATATTTCCAGATATGCTGAAAATATCGACTATTATTCCAATTTATAAGAAAAATGACCCTATGAAACTGGAAAATTATCGACCGGTTGCACTTGTGTCAGTATTTTTCAAAATCTTTGAATTGTGCATGTTGATTAGACTACAAGAATATTTAGATAAATTTACATTTTAACACATTCACAGCACGGTTTTAGAAAACATCGTTCAACAATGTCGGCTTTTCATTCTTTTTACAAAAAATTAATGTATTATCTTGAAAACGGAGAATATCCAATTGGAATATTTATCGACCTAAGTCGAGCATTTGATTGCATTGATAATGATATATTGCTAGATAAATTGAATTATTATGGAATACGGGGAGTTGCGAATGATTGGTTTAAGTCCTACTTAACTAATAGACGGCAACGTGTCAAATTAACTCACACAGATGGGCCAAATAAAACCACATTTACATCTGCTGACGAGTATATTAAATTAGGTGTACCACAGGGATCAATTTTGGGTCCAATTCTTTTTATATTATTCATAAATGACCTTGTAAATTATATACCAAATAACATATTTATGTACGCAGATGATACATCCACAATTATTGGCAACTTTGCAAGTACAAACCTAGACATTAGATGCAATGCTATTATAAACAAATTAGTAGATTGGTTTATTCAAAACAAGTTAGTTGTAAACACAAATAAAACTGTATTTATGCGATTTTACAATAGACAATGTAAACAAGACCTAAGTTTAAATCTAATAATAGGATCCACTCAACTACTTCCAAGTGTATCAACTAAATTCTTAGGTATGCATATTGATCAACATCTAGATTGGCATATCCATTGTCAAAATCTGGTCCAAATGCTTTGTAAGTCGTGTTATCAAATTCGAATATTAAGATCTATCTTAGCCGCTAATCAGCTCAAAGCCTTTTATTTTGCCACAGTCCAATCGCGTTTGACATATGGTTTATGTTTTTGGGGTAATTCAAGTTCTAGTCAATCAATTTTTGTTATGCAGAAAAAAATAATTCGATCTATGGCTAATATTACACCTAAACATTCATGTAAACCCTACTTCAAAACTATGAATATATTACCTCTACCATGTCTGCTTATATTTGAATTATGCGTATATACATACAAAAACCGTGTAAATTTTCCCGAAAATTAATGATATACACTCTTGTCCAACAAGGCAGAATGATAATATATACATACCGCACTATCGTCTAAAATTAACAAGTAACTCTCCAGATATCCTTGGACCTACGTTATTTAATAAACTTCCCGATACTATAAAAAAATTATCAAATTTGTACTTATTTAAAAAGGCTCTTCGAAAATATCTATTGGAAAGCGTATACTATAGTTTAGGTGATTATTTATGTAATTAGTTTTAGTTAATATTATTAATTGCGCTATTTGACTTGTCAATAATGTAATTACAAAACTGTTTGTAAACATTCAATGATAATAAATTATTATTATTATAATTATTATTATTAATTATTATTATAATAAAATATGTTAAATTAATTTAATTATTTACATATATGTACCTAAATATCAGAATAAGTTCCTTGAAGATAAGGCACTCCTGTCTTTATAAGAGGAACAAATACTAGCCATAAAAGGATACACATACATGTAGTTCAACAAGGTTATAAATACCGGGTGTTTCTAAATGTATATCGGGGTTTTATAGATTATTAGTACTTATTACATAAAACTTAAAATCATAATTAATACATGAAATGAAAGAGCAACTCAAGCAGTTCCATTGTTTGGTACGCCCATGCGCTAGAAGACGCTAGTAGCAAAATTGGTGCTTATTGAACGGAAAGCTTTTTAAACAAAAACGTTTACTTTGTTGATATAACATTTTAATAAACGGTTTTGTCTAAATTTCAAAGATGTATTACGAAGTCAACGCCTTAACCATTAATCAATTAGAAAGATTTTTGTGTTCTGCAGTTTGCAAAAACCGAAACTGTAGTTACTGTGCAACGTGCTTTCCGGATTAAATTCAGATGTGATCCCCCAAGTAATAATAATATCCGTAGATGGTATCATAAAAACACTAACACTTTCTTCACAATTTAAGCTATTAATAATGAGTACATAGTACTCGAAATGTACATCTAGCAAAATAAAATCAAATTGTGAAAAAAGTGTTAGTGTTTTTATTTTCCAAGTGTATAAAATAAATCTTCACGTAACTCAAGAACAAATTTCTATATGGTATCATAAGTTTTAAAATATTCATTTAAAAACGCCCGGTATGTTAAATTGCAAAACTAAGCTGCCTTAAAAGTCTAAAGTCTTTTTATTTTAGCTTAAAACTACTTGAAACTCCAAATCATGTGGCGAAGGTTAATAAGCTCACCGTAATGTAGATTCAAGTTATAAAAGTATAGGGCGCAACTGACAGAAATGCACCAGATGTAAGTAATAGGTATCTATTACAAGGCCAACCCCTTCGAATGGGTACTCAAGAAATCAGAAGAGGGGAAATGTGCAAGATATTATTCTGCATGAGGACAAAGACATTACAATTATTTGTTATCTTACTAAAATCAAGGTCAGATCCGTATCAGGTTAATGAATTATTTAGATTAAAATAAAGTAATTTAAACGTCGTTGGATGACGCGTATGGTTGCAGCCGATCTGGCGAAAGTGATAGTCAGGCATCGTAAGTCCTTGTCAACCACTAGATGTTTAACCGATTCCATTCGCCATTAGGATACAATTAATGGAGCTTTCGAGTAATAGGGGTGAACTTTTAAAGTAATAAGTTTATCTACACAAACATAAATACGGCGGATAGACTACGTAGTTTATAACCAAGCATTACTACTACTAGTAAAGTAATTTAGATCAGAAATCCGATATAAACAAGCACAGCGGAATAAAATTGCTGTCTTAGAACTCATGGAGAAATTTTCCAAACATCGGAACATTAATAAAATAATTAAAGAATTACTGTGCTGTCTTTAAACTGTTGTTTCCTAAATTTTTGGAATATGCTGAATCTCAAACCTAAAAATATGAGAAGTTTCTGATCTTCTTGTGCGTTTATAATTTTTATGAAAATTTTATTGAAAGGTTAAAATCTGTACGATTGTAATAGTATTATAAAGTTTAAAAAAAAAATAAAAAAAAACTATGAGAGTCTGAGTATATTGCAACTAGGTCGTCAAACCTAAACTATTTTAAAGCAGTTAAAAGTAAAGACAAAATATCTTGCTTAATTTATTTAAGCACCTGATTTTGTTTCACCATTTTTAAATTTCTCCGACGGTTATGCTTTCTTGTTTTGAAGTACGTCGAAACTAGTAGATGATACCTGATTATTTTGCTCTTAGGTCCTCAAATCTGAACTATTTTAAAGATGTTGCAATCAAAGAGGAAATATCTTTTATCTTGTATTTGTTTCTCATAAATAGGTAGTTGATTAAAAATTCACTTGGTTCGTTTTATTTAAATTTTTATTTTAATATCAGACTAGTTTTGACACTAGACCCTTATCAAGAATAATGTACGAACGCAATTATAATAGGTTTATATATAGGAAGGGGAATCTAAGAGGTCTTCAGGCAAAAACGTGGTCAAAGACAATGAAGACCTCTGGGATTCCCCGGTTTCCAAAATTATCTCTAATAATCAAAGTTGAAGGCAACTCTTTTGTAAAAGTAAACTAATTACAAACCTATCATTTATATTTTCTCAAAATTGGTACCTGAATATAATAATTAAGCAAACCTTTTCGGAATCACTCCCCATCCAATAAGAGGTACCATAAGGCCCTGTATTATCTGTAGAACAATTCAAGTGAATTCTCTTATTTTGACGACATTCACTTAAACTAAATATTAAAAAAACACGTTGCCACGGTATGTTTTTATTTATTAGCACAATAACTTAAACTGACTAGTAATTACTGAATATTTTAATTTAAAAATAGTTAACAACAATGACTACATAGGGGTCTTTTAACTTAAAATTTATCACCTATATAATTATAATTTTATGTGCCGTAATTCTTATTTAAGTATCGGTCTTTAATCAATAAACCAAAATTAGAATGCAAATTTACGTTCGTCGTGACAGGAGAGAACAGTGAATTATAATTACAACGTCCTCATATCGCCACTTATGTAATATTCATGTCGGCACCTACATATTACTAATTATTGTCCACCGGTGACACTCGACAATTAAGCATTGTTACACGATTGCAATACACCAGTTTCGACATGCTGCACTTATTGTTCTACAAAAAAAAAACATACATATATTTCACTCCTTCGACTCTGTAGGTCAATAGTATAAACAGATTGTATTGTTTCGAAATATTTATGAAATAATTTATATAAAGGGGATAGTTTCAAAATATTGTTATGTTGGTATATGCAGCCAATAACACTGTTGATAAAATCATCTGTTTTCAACAGGATGGTGCAAAGGGACCTTATAAATATTCTCAATTAAATTAGGTAAAATTGGGATATCTAAGTACCTATTATTATAATTAAAATGTATCTTTGGTTTAACACATAAAAATAAGTAACTTAAGACAATATGAACCGTAGAAGATCATTCACACCATATAACTAATTACTAAAGACTAATATAAAACTTTTTTGAGTAATTAAACTTGAAATTTCCCAAAATTGTAATTAGCCGCGGTGCAATTAACGTTTATTTATATCAAGCCGACATCGGGCCGGTACTTGTAACTGATGGCCTCACGTGGGACCCGACAACATCCATCAAACGTGATTAAGGTGTTCCCCACTGCTACTAATTTTCATGTGCGGCCCACACGTTCCGCCTAATGAGTCCAAATAAAGCAGAAACGAAGGCTACCTGTCTTACGCACCACGGAAAAATTCTCCACGTGAACTGGTTCGGTTTCCAGTCGCAATTAAGCCGTATTGGTCGGTAACGTTGCGATTTGTTTCTTACTTGTTTGCTCTTATAACCAACTATTCAGCGATTGTACGGTTGTAAAACGTTAGATTTTGAAAAGATTGAGTTGCAACCGAGGCGAGGAATGCATCTTGTGGTGGATTATTGGAGGACTAATTGCGAGGTGTGACTGACTGCATGAGATTGTTCGGCTCGGGGCTATAGTCAGACCAGTTTTTACGTGTACTCTATAATGATCTGATATGTTGATACACATTGGGATAATTAGGTATCTCTTACCATTTAAAATGCATTTGAGCTAGATTATTGTGCATAATGTTAGATTCCATTAAATGATTTAGAATAAAAAATCATAATTGCATAGTATATTAAAGTCAAATTGAAAGGAAATCAGTAACAAAAAATTGCGTTTTATTAAAAAAGTAATAATAAAAAATTAGACCCTAAATGAGCTAGATCTCGGTTATAAAGAAAGTCCCAAAAAGCTGGATAGGAGGAAGTTGAATACCATGCTGAATAGATACTTAAAATCAATTGTTAGAGAAGTGTGAGGTAGTGTTGCATGAGAAATGAATGTAAAGTAATAATAAAATTATTATATAGACGATAGAGGTTAAAACCGGAGATAAAGAATTTGACAAGATTGGGATAGTAGGTGATCAAAAAAAGAGTGGAAAGGATGGGGAGGTAGGAAGTTATAGCAATAATTAATAATCAAAGTTAAATATTCAAGAGCATAATTCTTTAACTAAACCTTTTAATTGAGAAACGTTTTGTATAATTAATGTTTGAGCTGAAAGCGAAACTAAGATAAGAAAGGCTGTCTTCCAAATTTAAATTTTAGTCACAATATGTACTCTTTTAACTTTTGAGCATTTATTTACTGTGTTAAAACTTTATTGAGAGCTTAAAATCACATATAAATGAGAAAACAAGGCAAAACTCTAAGAGCCTGACTATTATTTTAAAAGGGATAAAGTCCATACACCCAAACTCTTTCTAGGACCTTACATTTAAATCTAATAAATTACGATTAATTAACTTCTCATTTAACCCATGGTGAAACAGTTTTATGTTAATAAAAGGAGTAATTAAACACTTGGTAATGTTTCACTATTTTTTAAAATAGTGAAACATAACCAAGTACTTAATTACTCCTTTTATTAATCTAATAAATTAGTTTTAAAAAACTAACACTGTATTAATGTAAAAACATATATCACGCAACAATAAATCATTATATTTTACTTTGAATAAAACACGATAACTTTTTTGTATATCGTGTTTTATTCAATTTACAAAAATTTATAACGAAATAGAAGCCTCTAACATATATTACAAAATATTTTATTTTATATATTATACTTTCTCAATGAGGCACTAAGTTGCAATACACCATTAAACAAAATTTATACACTTCTATTTTTTTGTAGAAAAACAAACTTAAATTTTCCATACATTGCAAAATATTAATATGATATATTTTCAATGCTAAGCAGCAATTAAAAAAAGTGCATTTTAGAACGTGTCGGTCGCTCTCGCTGTGATGAAATTCGCTTTGTCTAGTGAACTGCATTCGTTCGCCGTGTCGAAATTTAATTGGACTTGCACTTTCATGTGTACGGAATATTGAAATTAATTCCACAGCGCGGAGTTCCACAACTGGTTTCGCAACCCCGACGCGAAAATCGGAGTGGATTTGTTAAGAAAAATCGCCGCTCGTCACCACTTTCGTAAACGCAAATTGGGAAACGGTTTAGAAACGCGATGCGAAAAAGTACACACGTTGCCAAAAAGGTAATGACATGTTCAACAACGAAGAAAAAAATTGTTTTGAATTTAAAAATTTATAAGAAAAATGATTGCAAAACTATTCGTGATTTCAATAAAGGGAAATTTTTGTAATTAAAAGTAAATCAGTTTTTTTAATTTAAATATATGAAATATGAATTGAAGGAACCGACTTAGAGGTACTTTTCTATCCACAGTTTATGTCATGATTATAAAATATTCACAATGTATTAATTAATGATCATGTCAGATAAAATGTCCTATTGAAGATCATTGGCAGAGTATGTAAAAATTGTTAAGAATTGTTATTCTGAATTGCTATGAAATGTGGTAGATAGTACCAACGAAAAATTTGACAAAAGGTACAGGAATCAAAAGGACAATTACGGCTGCAGTATTTAACTGAGAATAAATATTACGTAAATTATATGCTCAACACCGAAGTTCTTTATAAATTTTTGACAACAACTGTGGAGATATTCCTCCAAAGAAAAAAATGCTAGAGGAAACTGAATGCCTCTTTATAATCGCAATGGACTTTTAAATACTCATAGAAAACAGCATATTACTCTCTTCCTGCACTGTAGACATCCTTATCGTAGGACCCTTGTGATCTGACTACATTGATCAAGTGCCTGGAATGATCTTATTTCTTTGCACAAATAGTGGTGTTTATTTCCAATTCAAACATACCAAAGTATTTACAAAAATTGGCTGGTATATTGTGAGGAAAAGAAAGATGTGAAGAAATTATTTAATTTATTGTAATATACCTTGATACCAAACCAATAAAAAGGCTTCTATTGACATAATATAATATAATAACAGTAAATTAATTTATCTGAATATGATGGCACTTTGTATTGAACACAATAGCTGCCACGAAAAACTTTTGATCGATGTTCCTATGGTTTGGTATAAAACTCTTAGGAGATAGAAGCTGAAATTATTCCATTTAATGGAATAATCATTCGTTGTAATAACCAAACGAATAAATCCATCTAATGCGGTTTCTGATAGATCAAGTAATTTCCGGTTTCAGTTCCGATTCAGAGAGTTCTAATTCTATATTAGACATGAATTCTTTTAACTGTCAAAAAGGAAGATCCAAAGTCTAAGAGTGATTCTAGAAATATTTAATAATAGTAATAGTGGTCATTCTGTAATGCCTGGTAAGGGAACACATATGGAATCGATCCTAAAGAAGAATTTACTACAATTTCTAGGCCAAAATTCTTTCTATATAGGTTATAGGTTAAAATAGGGTGCTAGTGAGGTGTGTTAATCTCTCTTAAACTGCGATCTAAAAGATCTATTGTTCTGCCCTTAACCAATCACTTCCCAATTAGTACCACGTCCTCCATGAATCTGATAACTTTCTTGGAGGTGATATTGCTCACTTCTTCGTGGGATAATCGGTCCCTACCAAAGTGTGAAAGACGCTTGTGAACAATCGCGACACAAGTGCAATTTCCACTTTTCTCATTTCCCATTTTCCACAAATGGTATCGGAGGGCACAATGCCCTGTCATGAGTCCGGTGAAAGTACTTAGCTCGTTCCTTGTGAATTCAAGCACCTTATGGCTGTGATCAAGTTTTATGAGTCGTTTTGATTGACGTAGACCTGGTACATTTTTCCAATGCTTGCGTCTTCTGTCCTCTTCCCATTTATGCACCACCTCTCTTCTGTGCGCCATGGGCAGTCCGCATAGCGGCTCTGCTCCTATAGGAGTGCATTTGCACCTCTTTTTGCGAGATCATCTGCCACTTCGTTGCCTTTAATGTCCCCGTGCCCTGGGACCCACATGAGGGTCAACGAGTTGTTCTTCGCCAGTTGCGAGAGAGATCTTCGACATTCCCAAAAAGTCCGTGAGCCGTGACTATAGGCTCGAACGGCCTTTAATGCGGCCTGGCTGTCTACACAAAAAGTACTTTGTACCAAATAGTTTTGTCCAGAAAGATTTTCTGTTTACGTTCAACAATGATTATTGCATAAGTCATAAATGGAGGTGTGTCTAGATTGTGATAGACTTAACTATTTAAATTATGTCCACATGGTTCCAACTTCCATGCCTGCTACAATAGCCAGAATAACAACTATTATGGTTTAGTTTAGTTCCAGTTCATATGCTAGTTTAGAGAGAAAAAAGAAGTGCCGAAAATCTGATTCCTAAGAAAAAATAATAATTTTCTAGGATTAGAAAATGATTATTTACAATAATTTAATTAAGTATTACCTTAATTTAGTTATTTTAAATTTATTTTACAATAATATGCTATAAAATAATCGATTTTGCATTGAATGCAAAAGAAACGTTATATTTAACAGCAAATGAGTTTATGTGGTAAAAGATCTTAGAAATTCTCTTCTTCCTTTTGTGATTTTAGGAAGCAAGAATAGGTAAAAACCATCAACAGTTAGAAATTTTAGAAATGAGGAAACTACTAAGGTAGACAAGCAATGAAACAACTTTTACATACAACGCTTACAAATAATTGGGCATCTATCTAAAACTTATATAAATATAATACAAGAATACAAGTTATATTTATCAAGAAAATAATTTTTTTATCGTGATTCATTTGAAGATGATTCATTTTTTTATAGTCTAAAAAATTATTTCTCCTAGTAGCTTATAAGTATTGTAAAAACCTTAGTGTAATCTTAATTACATTCTATAATATTTCTAAGATTAATTGCAATCCTTTAATTTTTTTGAAGAAAGTGCTAATATTTTAAATACAGTTTACACCAACATATTGCATAAAATATGTATGTAAACATAATTAAAATTGCTATAGTGCATAAAGGTATACTGTAAGGCAACAACGTGTTGTTTTACTATGTTCTGCCAATTAAATCAATTTATAAGTATTTTATGTTTAAGGATGGTTGAAATATTGATTAATACCTCACTAGCTTAATTCAGATGAAAAACAGATTTCACAATTCAATGTGTAGGCAAAATAGTTTTAACTAACAATTAGGTTACAATAAATTAACACATGTTTAGTCTGAAAAATTACGATCCTTAATTTTAAAAATTCAAAAATTTTTGCCATGAGCCTATACTTTCAAAACAACTCTTGATTTCCTGACGAATTACACACAATGTAGTTTCTCATGCAAAGAAATTTAATAATATATGTTCTGAAAGGTTCAAAACATTTTTTTAAATATCTTTTGTGTCAGTAGGTAAGGATTATTAGAAGTAATAAATTATTAGGACAATATTGTCAATCTGACTAGCTAACCCAACATATCAATTCAATAATGACTATTCTTCTAGGTTACATGAAGATCAAAACAATTTGACGAATAAAGCACTAACGATCTTTCTTCACACTTTTGAATTACCAAATATACATTTCGGATACAAAGCGACCATTATCAATGGATTAGATCACGGAGTACTAAATTCGTATAGGTATCAATTAAGTAGTTCGAGTTTGTGCTTACCTGGATCTAGGAAACTAGGTTTTCCTTATTAAAATAGTGGCGAGAACGTAACTTTTCAATCGTACTATAATATTTTGTTGTTTCTTCACGTTATATCATGATGGAAATTTTTGAGAAAAATATTATTGCTGTATCTGTATAAAACTGTAGTCAGTCTATTTGCATCAAGTTAGAATTAAGATGGGAACTTCTGATGGGTGTTTAATAAATGCTACAGACGAATACGTATACTTTAATGCAGTGGCTACTAGAGTGTTGATGAAGTCAAACCATGTATGAAGTGTATTTATAAAGTTTTTGTTGAAAAATGAAAGTAATATTCCTCTCTTACCATTTATTTACGAAGTTTTTTGTAAAGAAGCAGATTTTTCTACTATTTTAGTTATCAGTTTACACTAACTTTGGATTTTTCTTCTATATTTAGTTTTGAGGCCCTACCAAAACAGAAACGAAAATAATAACATTAGTCTAGGGAGGAAAGGAATACTTTTATATTTGCAGTACAAGAACTTCAAAAAGTTAGCCAGTTATCAATAATTAACCAAAATATATAAGAAAATCTTATATCCAATACATTTTAATATTCAGAAAAAAAATTAAGATTAACAAGAAAGAAAAGGCTATAAAGAGTATTTTTAGAAAACTTTTCTTTCAGACGTTATCAAAAATGTTACAGGTTATGCATATCTAGTTCTAAGATTTTTTTTTCTCATGAGGTGGTGTCGCTTAGCGTCCCTGCTCTTTAAGATACTCATATTATGAATAGTTTAAAATAGTAGAGATAAGAATGTAGATTTTCAATTATACTGTAAAATTTGTTGTTATTTCATTATTATAATACCGTACTAAAATCGGCTTGAAACAAGTGAGAAATAGAAAAATAGGAGATATTTATCTTTGGGTTATAGGGGTTATAGATGTTCTATGAAGGCTTCGTGTTTGGATTAGACGGCTTAACTTAAATTCAGTAGGAACCAGTGTTACTGAGTTCAAATCATGGAAGAAATGCATTGGCAAAGACTAAAATATTTTTTAACCTTTCTTTAGTTGCTGAATAATTACTAATTTGTCCATATATGAATATAATGAATATAAATGAAATTTCATGTCCTGAATTTAATTGTACGCATATAGGACAAACTTTTCGTAACTTTGAAATTAGATGTCCATAACATTGTCGGACATTTTGATCGTTTCTACTCAAATATCCATATTATCAAAATAAAGCATATTGTATCGTCTCTGGAAGATAGACAGTCAATCCAGTTTCTGTGGGTAAAGGGACACTCACAAATCCTTGGCAATGAGATGGCCGATAAATTAACAAAACAAGGAACAGCATTGAGCAATGTTGTTGAAGTTCCAATACAGGACATATTTAACAGTATTATCAATAAAACATTAGAGGACGAAAATATGGAGTTCTATTTACAACAGCCTAAAACAAATTATAAGTTGATACATCCAACATACCCCAACCCAACCCATATCTTTAAATTTGATTTTCCACGTCTGTAATCAACTGCAATTACAAGAATTAAAATGAACCATCGGCAATTCCCAGAAGATCTTCATAGAATTGGTTTAAAATAAGAGCCTCTCTGTGAGTGTGGCCAGGAAGGAGATTAGAACCATATTTTCCTTGAATGCTGTCTAAATAGCAACCACATAAACGTACTACTAGCAACAATTGAGAAATATACAATGTTACCTATTAACATGACACATATTGTGATTCTAGATAGATATGAAGTCTACTGTTCAATTTACAAGTTTATTATTAACTCCAAAACCAAAATATAAATAACTTTCTCAGGTAATAATAATATTGGGAGCTCTTAGTGTAAGTCTCATGCTTTTATTAAAAATACAAAAATACAAACCATGTCGTGACTGAATGGCATAATCTTATGTCGAAAAAAGAACATTGTCGGGCTTTTAGACTAAACTAAAATAGCAGCAATTTTCAAATCATGCGTTAAAACATAAATATAAATTCTCCAAAATTCAAACTGTTAAAATTTTACAGCACTATACCAAAGGTAAAAGTTTAATCTTCTCGAAGCTGCGGAAATTTTCAAAACAAGTAATAATCCCCTATTTAATCTTATTAGTAAGCAAACAGATTTAATGTACACGCCACTTTTTAAATATCTATAATGCGCTAAAGACACGTAACTCCCATTTTTATATATTGGTATAAAAATAAATTTTTCATTAATTTGCTTCATATAATAGTGTCGTTTAAACTACTCATGTTTTTTTTTTTATAATGTAGGTATATATTTCACCACGTAATAACGGTCGCAACTATACTTATGATTCGATTTATAGTTAAAACTTTCTGATTTAATCTACGTTCTGAAGATGAATATTTTTTTACTTTGATAGCTACCAGTTCCCATCAATTTTGGATTTTTCTTATAATTTTTAGCACCATATCTCATTTACCGGGTATAATTTTTCTTTATATTATTAGTTTAGGATAAAATGTTTGTCTTTTTTCATTATGTAACCAAGATATTTAAGTTTTCTATTTTTTTATTGTATTGAGCTCCTCCTGCATGTTTTCTGCTTAATTTTGGCTTTATTTTAATGCTAAAGAAGATTTTGTTAATAAAAATGTATAAGATTCAGTTGGTTTATTTCCCCTACATATTGCTAGATATTGAGGCAAATTATGGTGAACAAGTTAATAACAGAAGATTACCAGGGTGTCATAGATGATCAAAGATCACCGCGTCCATCCAGGCATCAAACCCACGCGATTCAACACGAAAACGCGCTTTCTCACACTGCTAACTGTTGCCGAAGTTTTGTTTAAGTTCAACGTGTTAATACAGTTTTCTTACAACCCCGGCCTTGCTTCTAGCGACTTTTTTGTTCCCCCTGCTAAAGAAATTTAACATTTAACTTCTAAACAATGATGTATACCTATAGGACATTATTAATATTATTTTGGTGTTTCGTGAGTATCCTATTATTTTCTTGTTATACTAGTAAGGTTTGGATGGAAGAACAGTTTGGTATTTGCCCAAAATTAAATCTTGCCCTAAGGTTTGTATTTCCAGAATTATTATATTTAACACTGATTATTCCTTACATGTATGTATTAAGAATTTGTTTCTTGTTTTTCGCATGTAACTTGTATTTATTTTTTGAGATGTACAAATAAAGATTATTATTATTATTGAATAATAAAATGTATTAAAATCCTTTAGTTCGTTGTAGAAAATTAAATAGTAAATTTAAAAATACGAAAACATTTCATGAATCTACAACAATGAGTCTTACTAAGACTACAAAACAAATTAATTTGAAGAGAGTAGTTGTTTCAAATTAATTTGTTTTGTAGTCTTAGTAAGACTCATTGTTGTAGATTCACGAAATGTTTTCGTATTTTTAAATTTACTATTATTATTATTATTATTATGAATAATATTCAGACTGCAAAATAATTGTACAACAATTGGATAGTTTATCTTAAATAATCTTCCACTCGTACCCTGAATGAATAAATTCTTCTGCTAATGCTACTGCTGAACAGGAACGTACCAGAATGAATGAACGATCTATATTTGAGTTAATTTTTGCATTATATTGTACCTAATCTGGGAATTAAACTGACATATTGAATGTGTTCTATGTGGATCTTCCAGTTGAGCTTAAAGTTCAGTGTTATACTGAGCATAACTGGTTGTTAAAGAGTTTGTGAAGTATACCAATGTTGATCTTCCTTTTTCTTGTGAACAGTACGAATTCTGTCTTTTTGGGCTTAACCGAAAGCGATGTTTTTTTCGCACCATTCCTCTATGATGATAAGAGCGTTCTGCATTAGGCTAGACAGAATACTCCCGTGTTTTCCAATGAATAGGATTTCCGCATCATCTGCATAACCCATTTTTTAGTTGTCGTAGTAAGCCGTCTGCAGACATTCCACAGAAGTGGAGATAGCACCCCGCTCTATGGACATCTTTTTGTGGCAGCTACTGTCTGACTTTCTTTCCCTATTAAGGCGATTACAGTTCTCTTTCTCAGCATGATCCCAAATGTTACTCTATGTTAGCGTAGGAAACTATCAAAGGCACCTCTGATGTCTGTAAAGGCTCCTACAACTGACTATTTATTAGACAGCTATCCTAAAATACTGCATACCATATGATGAAGGGATGCTCCCTGAGGTTTTTTGAAGAATAGACTTGATACTGGTTGGTCTAAACGATTTTGCTGCGTTTTCCTGGTTTGGGAATAAAAATTACTTTGGCTTCCCTCCATTACCAGGATACATACTGCAATGGAATACTTACTTGAAACAGTCCACAGTAGTGGCAGTATCTACACCAAGCTCCACTATAGGTCCTGGCGATTTAAAAGGGGAAAATGATATTATTGCCCATTCTATTTTGGTTTCATTGACTACGTCCATACTCATATTCCAGTCCTCCGCTGCGGGAAAGTAATCTGGGTCATTTTAATGGTTCGCGTCAGTTTAAAGTACATTTAATCATGTATTCGTTGATTAAACAGAAGTAAATACATTTAAACTAGTGTTGTTTTGATAGCCTTACTATTTGTAACAAAAAATTACTTTTGTATCACTCAATGTCTGTCGAGGTATTAGCCAGAGAAGTAGTTGTTTCAATAAGTGATTCGTTTTGTAGTCTTAGTAAGACTCATTGTTATAGATTTACGAAAAGTTTTTCGTATTTTTAAATACTTTGATCTAAAAACTTTCCAAAGACTAGATTGTGTAAGCCTCCGATAATTGAATACGAAAAGCTCATCAAAAGAGTAGTTTATAAACAATACTAGAAATCCATATTTTTGGCAAATTATTTAAGAAAATTGGTAAAAACATATGAATTATGTATAATTTGTGAATAAAATATAAAGAAACTCTACATTTTATTTCTTTTTTGTCAAATATCAAATTTGGTACAGTGAAAGGATATTATTTAATCTAACGCATTTAAAATTTATTAGCCATGTTAATAAATAGGAATGTAGATTATTAAACAAAATATCTGAAAAAAAACATATAACATTTGCTACAACAACTGTGTGGGCTCTCTTCGGCGCATTCTCACACGTGTGTTACGTTGCATAATTGATATTGATGAAAGAACAACGCGCCAGCAGCCGGCAGATTTCTCTTTTGCAGCCTTTGGTGCGCTTTGACGAAAAAAAAAGAGGATGATGCGAAATTTCTACAAGATTACACTCTGAGAAAATGCAATCATACACTCCGTTAAATAATAACGCCATCACGAAACTGAGACACAATTAGGTAAATTGAAAAACACTTAGCTCTTACGGCAATTGAAATGTGTAATATACGGTATTACCACACGGCGAAGAGACGAATAGACGTTCGACGTCGCGATGTCGGATTGGCGTGCCATAATTAGTACTCCGGTATTCCGGGTTCGAATTCCATTAGAAGGCAAGTCAAAATTCAACATAGACAAGTTGCATGAAACAAGCATTAAAAATTATCCTTGAAAGCATTCTTCACATATGATAATACAGGTGTATCAATGATATATAAAGGATGAAGGGCAATAAACACGTGACACTTGAATGTAATATTTAAATTAAATTTAGTTTAAGTATAAATTTATTGACGGTTAAAATTATCTTTAAGTTATTTAGATTTAATTTAATATGAACATCTTTATAAAAAAATAATAACTTTTAATGCCAGTGGGATTGTGTGAGCTTGTAAAAGCAGTCGACCAAAACAAAGCCTTGATATTTCTTTCGTCTCTCGACGTATGCCCGCATATTATGCAATAATCATAATTATGCTAAATAGAACAGAAAAATGAAGCAATCTCGACCGACACTGTTAAATTTAGATTCGAATATTATCGTTAATATTTTTTTTTCGCTTGTTTGTAATGAGATTGCTGCTATTTACCGAGCTGATTAGACGCGAGCGAATAAAAAATGTGATTGTAATTACGGTGTAAAAAAACTGTTTAAGTTGAAGGTTCACACTTACTTTCCTAAACGTAGTTAGAACTGAAGGAAAAAATAGACACCAATAATCGTTAGAATTTAAATTTTTTCGATGTAAATAAACTAAACGAGAATCATTATTTTACCAGTTTATATATTCAACTATAATATATATTTAGCTAGTTTTAACTAATTAAGACTAATTTAGCTATACAAATATTTTCACAAAATTTCAATAGAAGCAATAATCTATTAGGGGAGCAGAAATGTCATAGTTGTGAAACATCAGAGCATGGATAACTCAAGAACTTTTTGATACAGCAAGGAAGAGATATGAAATGAAACATATGATCACGAACATCCATTAATGGATAGTTGATTCTACCGTTCTCTTCTTTCTATTGTGAATTGAAAATGTTTGTTGATGCAGTTAAGTGACTGTAAAAACATATCCAATTGACGGTCAGAACCTCCCCATATGCAGAACACATCATCTACCTTATTTGGCTATTGGTGTCCAACAATTTTTCTTCGAAGTTTTTCATGAAGATTTCTGCAAATAGTGGTGACGTCGGGGTCCCCATTTAAAGACCATATTTCTATACCATTATACTTAATTGTATATACAGGGTGCTCCATTAATGTGCGGGAATGGCTTGATTCTAGATTACTGGGGTCAAAATATGATGACTTAACAAAAATTATTTATATCCAAAAATTTACGGTTAAGCCGGAATTTGTCTTCAAAGTTTCAAGTTTTTTTTTCTTTTGTTTATTACAATTGAACTCTTTATTCGATTTGAATGAAATTTATTATTAATAATTACCGTTTTATAGTACATCGTTTAAGATTTCTATTTCTCCAAACTCGAGTATTCGCGACTGTTGTCAGTGACTAAATAACTTCTTCAGTATATCCAAGCATTGATCTTTTGGCGTTTGGGTCAATATATTTACTCACAATTGGAATAATCCATTAGTCACCCTTTGTCTGCCCAACAAAATATTTCCAGCGCGCTTCTCTTTATGACAAGCTTGATATTTTCATTTGCTTGTAAGGCCCTTCAAGAAATATCAGCTAACCCTTCCTTGCTACTACTATTTCCTCTATCCACTAGTAGACTTGTCTACGTTTATTTCTTCCTGTCTGTGGTATTTTAAGGTCGTTCAACACTGTTACTATGGAAAACATTGCTTTAATGAGCTACAAAATATCACTAAAAGCTCTATTGACAACTCTCTGATAATCTAGTTAAAATATGTAGACGAATTTAGAGTAATAGTTAAGTCTGATTATAATATTAATGCTTAATATAATAATAATAGTAAACTATTGATGATTTTCAACTTTTCAAACAATTGTAGTGAGTAAAATAAAAAGTTGAAAATCATCAATAGTTTACTATTATTATTATATTAAGTGATAATGGATTTTCAATATATAAGTGCCTAAACAATCAACGATAATATTAATGATTTTGATTTGTATACGTGTTACCCCATCATAAATTTCGAGTGAGAAATAACAAGCAAATCCTCCTTTTAGATAAACAATCATTTTACTTTTGTTAACAAACATATAATAATTTTGAAAAGATAGTGAAGTCCATACTTTATTGTAGAGACTTTTATTTCATCATACATTGTTTAGTAATTCCAATAAAAAAAAGAAGTCCGCCCAAGCAAAACATAATTTTGAAAGTTGTCGCTATTTTTTATTAAATAATATCAACTATTTAAAATATTTAAATAATTTCCGAAAGTAATCCTTCAAATTAATAATCTTAGCCTCTTGTTTTCGAAAGCCATTAATTACCTTTCAGTTTACCCATAATCTGTATTTGTATTTAAACTAGAATAACTACAACCTCGGAAAATAAAGTTTGGTGAATGGTCCTGTAACATTATCGTAGATGAAATATTTAGGTTACCTTACTGCCCTTCGAAATAATCACCTCCCATAACTATGCACAGCTGGAATCTGCTATACATTTGATGTCAGGAATTTCGTCAAATCTCTTTCCTTTCAATGCTGCAAGGTACATTAAAAATTCGAACCTTTTTATGAAACTTCTACGCAGTACGCACAATAAGATTCATGTTTTTTGTCCACGACAATGACAAACAGCCAATATCGCCAAACAGTTCCTTGCAAAAAAGGGGATGGTATAGACTGAACATCCAGATCTCAATCCTCTCTTCTTCTTATTCCCATGACTCAAACTCACTTTGAAGGGAAAGAGATTTGACGTTATTCCTGACATTTCGTGACAAGGCCTTAGAACTTTATCCTACAAGAAGCCTACTTGAAAAGTTTCCAGGACATGTATAGCAGATCTCAGTAGTACATAGTTATAGGAGGTGACTATTTCAAAGTACAGGTTAATATTTCATTTATGTTAAAGTTACATGTTGTCAGAGGTTGTAGTTTAAGGTGATCACAATATTGATAATATTTATATATTACTCAAAATGTTTACCACGCACTAATAAGAATTATTAGTGAATGAAGAATTTTAATTTAGTTCATCATAAGTTTTTAGTTTATTTATAATATTAATACATTAGTTAGCCTTCGCTTTTGGGAGGTTATTTAGGAACAATTGGCTTATTAATGTCTACTTCTTTCTGCTTAATATGTTTTGTATCTTTTATTGTAATCTGCGTTGGTAATTATACATACTTATTTGTGTAATATTTAAAGATAATTATTTCCACAGCCTTCAGTTGGCTAAAATCTTTAGTTTTGTTAACATTTAAAAATGCAAGATGAGAATCATTTAACTTTCGTTGGATAAGAAAATACTATTATCTACACTCATATTTATATAAATTACCAATTATATGGTAACTGGAATGTTTAATGTATTACAGAAACTCCAAACTGGGTCTACGAACATTATAAATTATCTAAATTATATTTTTCTGTTTTTTTTTATTTGAATGCATAATAAAAAAATTAAAAATATACGTAATTATTAAAAAATCAGTGCATAGTTAATATCTAGTCTTTGTCTAACACATAGTCATAAAGAAATCCAGTTGCTCTAAAGGTAAATAAGTGCCAACGCACTCAACATAAGTCATATTTTACAGGAGCGGACTGAAAATAGAGCCCTTTGAAACTTCATTAGATAACCAAGTTTACCAATCATCATCAACAAATTAAAATTTGCGGTCACACTTTAACTTCTAACAACTTTTTGGAGATACGGCGAAACGTCCCTTTTGGGCACTATTTTGATGATGAAGTATCTAGGGCTATTTGATTTTGATTCCGTAATGGTTTCTTAAAAATTATTTTCTTCGCCTACTAGCCTACGGAACGCAAGGAGCACCTCCACTACCGTTCATATGCTCTTAAACGTACCATTATCAAACATAAAGTAATTTTAAAAAAGATTAAGACAGGTATACAGGGTGAGTTTTTTTCGATGTTCTCTATGGGGATCTCGGAAACTATAAGAGATAGAGAAACGGTTAAATGGGGAAAGAAGTGTAGATTTACGAGACGAATAAAATTCCACTTTCAAAGTTTTCAAAAAGTCAAGGGTAACTAGATATTTTGAAAAAAGTAAAAAGTGTCAATTTTTTCAAATCAATATATCTCGGTTATTATAACAGATAGAAAAAAACTGTAAATGACAAAGTTTTAGATAATTTTGTGTAGATTAATAAAAAATAATCAGAAATTTTTTATCGCCATTATTTTCTGAGATATGACGCAAACTTACATTTTTTTAAATGGAAACTATAGTTGGCTATGGCTTCATTCAAAAGGTAATTTTTTTCTCTTTAATCCAATATGACATACGATATAGTTATTTCTAAAAATAACTGAGTTATAGTCATTTTAAGTTTTATTATAAATAAAAAATTGGTAGCCATGAAAAAGATGAAAGTAAAACAATTGCAGTTGTTTATAATAATAGCAATATTGTAATTATTAGTTCTACAAAGTTAAACAAAAATGAAAAAGCAGCATAAGAATAATAATTTTGTAATTATCAAATGGCCTTCTGTATGTAGTATAAACCCATTTGTCAAGAGGATACTTCGTTTCTTACAAAAATATTATGAACAGATGAAGCGCGATTCATTAGTTGTGGTATTTTTAATCGCCACAATGAACATAGATGAACTAAAGAGAATCCACTAGAAGTTTCACAGAGAAAACTACAAATTAAATTTGGGTTTAATCCATGGTGTGTTTGGATTACTACCCTAGTACATATTTTTTTGAAAGCTCACTAAGTGAAAATGATTACTTTCAGTTTTTTCAGAAAACATTTGAAGATACGCTCGTTTGTTTAAATTTATCATTACAAGCAAGATTGTAATGGTTCCAATATGACGGTGCTCCACCTCATAACATATTGGCTTTACAAATTATTTAAATGGCGCTTTTCCTAACTTATAAGTGGGAAGAAATAAACCAATACCAGGGCCACCTAGATCTCCCGATCTGCGCGTTTTATAATTTTTTCTGTGGGGTTAGGTAAAAAAACAAAGTATATGAAAAATCATATCAATCCGCGGAGAATCATAAACTAGTTGTTATTGAAACATTTAATTCAATTTACATGAGAATAGTCAAAAAAGCCATAAATTCAATTTTAAAAAGATATAATTTATATCATAATAGTATTTATAGTGAACTCTTTGACCATATTTTTTTAATATTAAAATTTCTCTCCCATTGATATATTGATAATTACAGAATGACTTTATGCTGTTGTTTCATTTTGGTTTATCTCTGTAAAACTAATAATTGCAATATTGCTATTATTATAAACAACTGCAACTGTTTTACTTTCATCTTTTTCATGACAACCCATTTTTTATTTATAATAAAATTTAAAATTACTCTAACTCACTTATTTTTAGGAATAACTATATCGTATGCCACATTGGATTAAAGAGAAAAAAATTACCTTTTGAATGAGGTCACAGCCAACTATGGTTTCCATTTAAAAAAATGTAAGTTTGCGTCATATCTCTGAAAATAAAGGCGATAAAAATTTTCTGATTATTTTTTATTAATCAGCATTAAATTATCTAAAACTTTGTCCTTTACAGTTTTTTTCTATCTGTTATAATAACCGAGATATATTGATTTGAAAAAATTGACACTATTTACTTTTTTCAAAATATCTAGTTACCCTTGACTTTTTTGAAAACTTTGAAAGTGGAATTTTATTCGTCTTGTAAATCTACACTCCTTTCCCCATTCAACCGTTTCTCTATCTCTTATAGTTTCCGAGATCCCTATATAGAACATCGAAAAAAACTCACCCTGTATATATGATGAAATGTTACATAAGCGCTTTAAAAATAGGGGAGTAAATTAGGTCAAGCTGCTCATTTAAAATTGGGATTTCCAGATTAGCGCGTGCACGGTAAACTTCCAGGGATTCCAGCAGATCCATTTCCATTTCCCTTCTTGGAAATGCGGATGGTGGAAAATACATCCTTCCCAAAATAATGTTTCTCCTGTAATAGATGTTTTGCAAAAGTCGATTTTTCTTCTTGTCCGAGGCGAAAGAATCTCTGGCGTTCTTTAATTCTTGCAGAAAACTTCCGTCCGGTCTGGCCTATGTATATTTTTTGGCAATCAGTGCACTTTAATTTGGATATTCCAGATTTTTCTGTTATCGGTAATTTTTCCTTAGGATTAAATGTGCAAAACTGAGTTTGGTTGCCGGTTTATACGCAATGTTTATGTTAAGTTTTCTAAGCAAATTTCAGATTTGTGTACTAACCGAACCAAAAAATGTGATTGCTTTGAACTTATTTGGCTGTATTAGTTGTTTGCCAGCATATAAATACTTTAAATATTTTTTCATTTGATGATTCGAAATTAGTTTGTTTATAGAGTTTATTGAATATCCATTATTTACTGTGACTTGTTTAATTGTATTTAATTCTTTGGATACGTTTTCTTCCGACAAAGGTATATTAAACACTCTATGTATCATCGAATTAAACCCGACCATTTTATGTTTTATTGTTAGTTAGAAATTACAGAGTCGGTAAAAGAGGGTTTACGAAAAAAATCAAAGGTTAACTTATTGTTAGTTTTAGTGATAGAAAGGTCTAGGAAATTAATACTATGGTTAGTTTCTGTCTCTACCGTGAAATTAATTTTAGGGTGCAATTTATTAAAAAAATCAAGAAATTGATGGAGTTGTCTGTCTGTATCTACAAATTAAGCTAGTATATCATCGACGTATCGATGCCAGAGTTTTATGTGTTTTTTATCTAGAATTTAAAATTTTATCGGTGAGGTTGTGCATGAAGATGTCTGCTTGCGACGAGCTTAATGGGGATCCCATTGCTAGACCTTCTGTATGTTAATAAAATTTTCCGTTAAATGAAAAGTAGTTATTATTTAATATAAGTTGGAGTATTTCTAAAAATTCTGTTTTTACTGTTATATTTAAATTAATTTTGTCAAATGATTCTTGAACTAATTTTATGCAGTCTTCTGGAGGGATTTGGGCAAACATTTGATACGTCGAATGATGCGCATCTAATCCTAAGGAAAAATTACCGATAACAGAAAAATCCGGAATATACAAATTAACGTGCACTGATTGCCAAAAAAATATACATAGGCCAGTTTTCTACAAGAATTAAAGAACGCCAGAGATTCTTTCGCGTCGGACAAGAAGAAAAATCGACTTTTGCAAAACATCTATTACAGGAGAAACATTCTTTTGGGAAGGATGTACTTTCCACCATCCACATTTTCGTGCACGCGCTAATCTGGAAATCCCAATTTTAAATGAGCAGCGTGACCTACTTTACTCCCCTATTTTAAAGCGCTTATGTAACATTCCATCATATATACAGGGTGACTGACGAAAAACCTTTGGTACTGTATCTCGCTTATTTTTGATCCGATTTGAATAAATAAAACATCAAATTAAATGATTTTTAAAAGAATTTAATATGAACTGTACTGATATTTTTTCTTGCATCCAGTTTTTGACAAAAGACGATCAACTTTTTTTCTTCAAATTGCACTGTATATATATTTTGTACTGATCCGCAAGGAGATTTTTTTCTGAATCTAAATTTGTAAACGATTTTTTCCATTCATCAAACCAAAGTCGAGAAATTGAGGATTAAAAAAATTAAAAATCAAATACTCATAGTAAACAATATACAGAGCCTATTCCAAATGTCAAAAGTGACAGTGTCAGTCATTGGTACAATACTGCAATGATTTTTAATAATTTCATAATAAAAATGTTGCAAGATTTCAAAAACTGAAAAACGATTTCTGTAGAAGCACAAAATTCTAGTACAGTGTTTGAAATATTTCAACATTTTAATTATGAAATAATTAAAAATCGTTGCAGTATTGTATCAATGGCTGTCACTGTCACTTTTGACATTTTAAATAGGGTCTGTATATTGTTTACAATGGATGCTTGACTTTTTATTTATTTTTTTAATCCTCAATTTCTCGACTTAAGTTTGATGTATGGATAAATTTGTCTACAATTTTGTATTCAGAAAAAAAACCTCCTTGCGAATCAATAAAAATATATATATAGTGCAATTTAAAAAAAAATGTTGATCGTATTTTGTCAAAAACTGGGTGTGAGAAAAAATTACATTTCAGATCTTATTAAAGTCTTTTAGAAACGGTTTAATTTGATGTTTTATTTATTAAAATCGGATAAAAAATAAGCGAGATACAGCACCAAAGGTTTTTCGTCAGTCACCCTGTATATACAACTATAATATATATTTAGCTAGTTTTAACTAATTAAGACTAATTTAGCTATACAAATATTTTCACAAAATTTCAATAGAAGCAATAATGTATTAGGGGAGCAGAAATGTCATATGATGTGAAACATCAGAGCATGGACAACTCAAGAACTTTTTGATACAGAAAGGAAGAGATATGAAATGAAACATATGATCGTGAACATCCATTAATGGATAGTTGATTCTACCGTTCTCTTCTTTCTATTGTAAATTGAAAATGTTTGTTGATGCAGTTAAGTGACTGTAAAAACATATCCAATTGACGGTCGGAACCTCCTCATATGCAGAACACATCATCTACCTTATTTGGGTCTTGGTGTCCAGCAATTTTTCTTCGAAGTTTTTCATGAAGATTTCTGCAAATAGTGGTGACGACGGGGTCCTCATTTAAAGACCATCTTTCTAAACCATTATACTTATTTGTATATACAGGGTGTTCCATTAATGTGGGGAAATGGCTTGATTATAGATTCCTGGGGTCAAAATATTAAGATTTAACAAAAATTATCTTTATCCAAAAATTTACAGTTAAGCCGCAATTTGTCTTCAAAGTTTCAATTTTTCCTTTTGTTTATTACAATTGAACGCTTTATTCGATTTTTTATCCGATTTTAATAAATAAAACATCAAATTAAACCATTTTTAAAAGACTTTAATAGGATCTGAACTGTTATTTTTTCTCGCACCCAGTTTTTGACAAAATACGATCAACATTTTTTTTAAATATATATATATTTTTATTGATCCGCAAGGAGATTTTTTTTCTGAATATAAAATTGTAGACAAATTTATCCATACCTCAAACTTAAGTCGAGAAATTGAGGATTAAAAAATAAATAAAAAGTCAAGTATCCATTGTAAACAATATACAGACCCTATTTTAAATGTCAAAAGTGACAGTGACAGCCATTGATACAATACTGCAACGATTTTTAATTATTTCATAATTAAAATGTTGCAATATTTCAAACACTGTACTGGAATTTTGTGCTTTTACAGAAATCGTTTTTCAGTTTTTGAAATCTTGCAACATTTTTATTATGAAATTATTAAAAATCATTGCAGTATTGTACCAATGACTGACACTGTCACATTTGACATTTGGAATAGGTTCTGTACATTGTTTACTATGGGTATTTGATTTTTAATTTTTTTTAATCCTCAATTTCTCGACTTTGGTTTGATGAATGGATAAAATCGTTTACAAATTTAGATTCAGAAAAAAATCTCCTTGCGGATCAGTACAAAATATATATACAGTGCAATTTGAAAAAAGTTGATCGTCTTTTGTCAAAAACTGTATGCAAGAAAAAATATCAGTATAGTCCATATTAAAGTCTTTTAAAAATCAATTAATTTGATGTTTTATTTATTCAAATCGGATCAAAAATAAGCGAGATACAGCACCAAAGGTTTTTCGTCAGTCACCCTGTATAATACATCGTATAAGATTTCAATTTCTCCAAACTCGATTATTCGCGACTGTTGACAGTGACTAAATAACTTCTTCAGTATATCCAATCTTTTGGCGTTTGGGTCAATATATTTACTCACAATCGGAATAGTCCATTAGTCACCCTTTGTCTGCCCAACAAAATATTTCCAGCGCGCTTCTCTTTATGACAAGCTTGATATTTTCACTTGCTTGTAAGACCCTTTTTCAAGGAATATCAGCTAACCCTTCCTTGCTACTACTATTTCCTCTATCCACTAGTAGACTTGTCTACGTTTATTTCTTCCTGTCTGTGGTATTTTGAGGTCGTTCAACACTGTTCCTATGGAACATATTATTTTAATGAGCTACAAAATATCACTACAAGCACTATTGACAACTATCTATATAATCTAGTTTAGATATGTAGACGACTTTGGAGTAATAGTTAAGTCTGATTCCAATATTAATTATAGTATAAATTTCGAGTAACAAATAAATATAAAAATAAAAACCACATCCTCTTTTAAAAAAAGTTTAAATAAAACACTTTATAACTTTGTTTTACCACTATATTTTGTATAACTGTGACTAGTTTCGATCATAGTCACAGTCACTGTTATACAAAATATAGTGGTAAAACAAAGTTAAAGTGTTTTATTTAAACTTTTTATAAAAATGCAACACCAAGTGAACGCCGACATCATACAAGAAATCCTCTTTTTATATAAACAAACATTTTATGTTTGTATACAAAGATAAAGGAACTTTGAAAAGATAGAGAGGTCCATACTTGATTGTAGAGGCTTTTATGTCATCATACATTGTTTAGTAATTCCAATGAAGAGAGAGAAGTCAGCCCAAGCAAAACCTTTTAAAATATTTCAATAATTTCCGAAAGTAATCCTTCAAATTAATAATCTTAGCCTATTGTTTTCAAAAGCCACTAATTACCTTTCAGTTTACCCATAATCTGTATTTATATTTAAACTAGCATAACTACAACCTCGGAAAATAAAGTTTAGTGAATGGTCCTGTAACATTATCGTAGATGAAATATTTAGGTTACCTTACTGTCCTTCGAAATAATCACCTCCCATAACTATGTACAGGTGGAATCTGCTATACATGTCCTGAACTTTCAAGAAAGCTTCTCAAAAGCCTCGTCACGTTTCATTAGATGTCAGGAATTTCGTCAAATCTCTTTCCTTTCAATGCTGCAAGGTACATTGAAAATTTGTAACTTTTTATGAAACAACAAGATTCGTCAAACAGTTCCTTGCAAAAAAAGGGGATGGTATAGACTGAACATCCACCATACTCGCCAGATCTCAATCCTCTCTTCTGCTTATTCCCACGACTCAAACTCGCTTTGAAAGAAAATAGATTTCACGTTATTCCTGACATTTCGTAACGATGCCTTTCATCTCCATCCTATAAGAAGCCTTCTTGAAAAGTTTCCAGGACATGTATAGCAGATCTCAGCAGTGCATAGTTGCGGGAGGTGACTATTTCGAAGGACAGTAAGGTTAATATTTCATTTATGTTAATGTTACATGTTGTTAGAGGTTGTAGTTTAAGGTGATCACAAGCCATTGATAATATTTATATATTACTCAAAATGTTTACCACGTACTAATAAGAATTAAAAGTGAATCAAGGAATTTTTATTTAGTTCATCATAAGTTCTTAGTTTATTTGTAATATTAATATATTAGTTAACCTTCGCTTTTAGGAGGTTATTTAGGAACAATTGGCTTATTAATGTCGACTTCTTTCTGTTTAATATGTTTTGCACTATTCTTTTATTGTAATCTGCGTTGGTAACTATACATACTTATTTTTGTAATATTTAAAGATAATTATTTCCACAGCCTTCAGCTGGCTAATCTCATATGCCTGCTATAATAATATTCTCTGCTTAAGAGCACTTAGTTGCAGGAGGTCGATGTTTCGATTTGCTTCCATGCAAGTGGATAGAAACCATCATTTTACCGAAGCCAACTTGGCATATTGCAAACTTCAGTTTTGTTAGCATTTAAAAATGCAAGATAAAAATCATTTAACTTTCGTTGGATAAGAAAATACTAGTTAGTATCTGCACTCATATTTATTTACCAATTATATGGTAACTGGTATGTTTATTCTTTGATTGAAATATTGTATAGATGCCAAACCTTATGGGGAAATGCGAGTCACTAAAAGATGAAATAGATGGCGTATGAGTAGTGAGTCTGCATACTACAGTTTTATGTAGCTTTGGACAGTTTTCTATAGTATTGAATCATACGTATTGCAATCAGTTTTGAGACGATCGTACTCGGGAATTTTTACAATGCGCGTGCTGCATCGTTCTGGGTTCCCGGGAAATTTTAGGTGATCGGGTGTTGTAATACGTATAATTCAATACTATAGAAACCTGCCCAAACCTACAGAAAACTGCAGTACGCAAACTCACTACTCATACACCATCTACTTCTCAGCGTCTTTAATGACTCGAATTTCCCCATAAGGTTAGGAATCTATACAATATTTCAATCAATGGTTTAATGTATTACAGAAACTCCAAATTGTTTCTATGAACATTTTAAATTATCAAAATTATATTTTTCTGTTTTTCTTTTGTTTAGATTCATAATTAAAAATATACGTAATTATTAAACAATCAGTATATCATGCTAGTTAATATTTAGTCTTTGTCTAACATATGTAGTCATATAGAAATCTAGTTGCTCTAAAGGTAAATAAGTGCCAACGCACTCAACATAAGTCATATTTTACAGGAGCGGACTGAAAATAGAGCCCTTTGAAACTTCACTAGATAACCAAGTTTACCAATCATAATCAACAAATTAAATTTTGCGCTCACACTTTAACTTTTTGGAGATACGGCGAAACGTTCCTTTTGGGCAGTATTTTGATGATTGATGATTCTAGGGCTATTTGATTTTGATTGTGTAATGGTTCCATTATTTTCTTCACCTACTAGCCTACGAAACGCAAGGAGCACCTCCACTACCGACTTGTTGATATGCTCTTCCTTAAACCAAACTGCAGCTTTTTTTTAATCAAATTATCTCGTACATAAACGACTTTTTCTTCACCCTTACGGCGTAAATATTTATTTTTTGTTAGAAAAGTCACTCTTTGCAGAGCCGGAAAAATACTTCTTTAAGACAATTGTTTAAAAAGAAAATTTCCTAGGAGAGCACTTTGGAATATTCCTTCTACAAACTATGTTATGTATCTATAGACTGTGTAGCTTCGAAGGGTGTTTGTAGTTTGCAATAATTCGATTTATTTATTAAATTAGGCTTAACTTTTAACGCTTAACCTCAATAATACCTGTAAGCATCAAAATATTAATGTTAAGGTCTACCTATCGTCATTTTCTTTCCACAACCTTGTACAATTTTTATTAAGGTTTATGGGTTATCTGAAACTAACTCTAAATCCAAACTGATATGGATTTTGCTAGTGGTAAAGAAATTTTGTCGTTACTAAAAGTTGAGCAAAGTCTTCCCAAACCCATAAGATTTGAAAAGTATGATCCTACCTGGAAGCGAAAGTAAAGATTCGGCTTGCCAATAAATTGATGGTTATTGCAGCAATCCGGAACATAGTCAAACTGAAACAGAGTAATACTTTTAAAACAATAATTATCTCGAGAGATTAAACGACCTGTCAAATAGAGCACTATCGGGATGTCAAGAAGGAACTTTTGCGTAAAACCAATGCCAGTAAAAAACATATTTGGATTAAATACATTCGTGATATATCTAGGAAAACGAACACTACTCGGAAGTATTTGCAAAAACATCAATATATATCATGGCATTCAAACTAAAACACATTATTTTTATACCAGCTCTTGTAGCTCTGATTTCGAATCATATTTTTGATTGAAAGTTGGTTAAATGAATCTGTTTTGAATTCAGAAATATGTAATGACCGGAATTCTTCTGCAACTCAATGATCTATTGGCGGTGGAGTTTTAATGGCGTTTCAAATAGCATCTCTTAAGAACGTATTGATACTACGCATATTTAATCATTGATACCATTAATTGGTTTTCTTTTATGTAAATGTAAATTTAGTTTTTATTTATTTTACTCAATTGTTATATATGCTCCACCTGATATATCGTATGAAATGCTCAAAATATTTTTTGAGTTTTTTTTGAACCTGTTATAATTCTAAGAGATTTTATCACACGCAGTTTTGGTGTTGCTGGCTGGAGCAACTGTCGGAATCCTAAATTTCTTTAAATTGCATGAATATTTTACAACATGATAAATTCAACAACATTCAAAACTCCAATAATAGATTACATGATTTGGTATTATGTCATTTTGATTATAAAATTAGCTTGGAACATGATTCACTCCCATTTGTCACCGTTGAATAGTGATATAAACCTGATCTATTTCCTACAAACAATAATTGAGCCGTTTATTTTGAAGCTGGCCTAAGTCTATTTATATTCTAATTTGACATATTTAAGGTTTTGCGTTTTTTTTTTTCAAAATTAAAAATATACCTAAGGTATATGGTATTATTAAGTGTATAATATGTCCTTGCTTACCTTTAAAGGACATATCTTGTCCAAAAATATATATGTTTGCTTTCTGTTTGTTTAAGTAAATTGTTTTCAAATTCATCCATAAACAAAACAAACAAAAACAAAATAAAACCTAATAATAATAATAAAAAGAGCGGAGTGTACGAGTTGAAGTGTGATGGATGTGATGCAATTTATATAGGACAAACTGGTAGGTCCTTTGAAACCCGACTAAAAGAACACCGTAACGACATTTTAAATAAAAAAACAAACCACGGGTTTTGCAAAACATTGCATCACATTTAATCATATCTTCAATTCAAAGGATTGTAAAATATTGCATTCAGGTAATAAGGGATTATTACTTAATTACCGGGAGGGTCTTGAAATTTGTAAAGCCGTAAAAGCGGGAAAAAACGTAGTTAATGACAACGACGAGATTTGGAACTCCCCGATATTAAACGCCCTAATTACCTAATACACCGTCAATGCATTTATATACCGGTAAAATTCTTTTGTACATCATTCTTGATAATAGAAATAAGCCGAAACTAGTCGAAAATAAAAAATATTTGTGAAACAATCCAAGTGATTTTAATTATAAAACCTATATATTAATAAAAATGATGGTAGCGACCGTTACTATGTGGTAGTTCATTTTAAAAAAGGTTAAATGAAAATAATTTTTTAAGTTTTTATACCACTATTTATTGTATAATATACACAAACAAAGTTTACAATATATTATCAATTTTGACACAACTATAGTTTCGACCTTTGCAGGTCATTATCAAGTGTTGAATGAAGAAGAATACAGGGTGTTAACAATTTATAGGTGAGGTATGAATTTTTAATGAACCTAATTAGGACTGAGATTTATTACAATGGATTAACTAAATATGCCGATCGGATTAAGGTGCGGTGTTTTCAGAAGAGGTACATGTCATTATAAGAGCTTAAATAATGGCGAAGAAATTAAATCCGTCTGCTCATTAAGCAGATTAGAATTAATGTTCTTGCTTTGGCGGTATATCTCTAATGACTCCAAAAGATTAAGCCTTTGGCCTTTATTGCAAAAATGTAAAAGTTTTAAATTATCCATATGTGGAAATGAATGATTACACTCTAAAAAATGATTTGAAAAAGAACTTGTTGTATGTCTAAGTCTGAATGCTCTATAATGTTCATTGTATCTCTTTTCAAAACTCCTACCTGTCTGTCCTACATATGTGCTGTTACATTCGGAACATGAAATTTGGTATACTCCCGATTTTTTAATAGATAACGCGAAAGGCGAAAGACAAAATAAAAGGAATAATTAGAATTAATTATTTTGAGGATGTCAAATTTTATGAATTGTTTATTTTCAATTCTGATTTTCTACTGAAGTAAATACACATAACTCGATGTAATGTTAGATTTGTGACACAAGTTCCTTCAAGGTCTTGGATTTATTTTTATTTAAAAAATAGGAATATGCATTAAGCCTAAAATTACAGTTTTTGACACTAGTTATACACGTTGGTATGATACTTTTATTCTTCTAATAAGTAACGTTATGAAAGCAAAAGACAATTATTAATAGATAATAAGCACACTATAATATTCCATTTAATATTAATTCAAAATGTTCATTTTACACAGATGATTTGTTCTTATTAGGTTTAGTGAATCCTTTCTTGGTTAATAATTGTATAATTCAGAATGAGCTAGGGTTATAATATTCAAACAACTGTAAGCATTTTTCTTTGAGATTTTACAAACATCATAAATTTACTGCTAGTTTATATAGTCCGATTTTCTTATACTTTTTTAACTTTTTAATTTTGCAAGAAATAACTTTTCCAAACCATATTTGAAAGTACTTCATTATTGAGATTTTATTTATCTCTTATCTTATAAGGCAAAAATTATTTCTACTATTAATATTTTGCATACAATATTTTATTATCCAATTATTATTTTAAAAAAATATTCAATTTGAATTTTTAGTACTTTATTGGTTGTTACATAAAGTTGGATAATAATAATTCATTTGTGTTTAGACTGTGAACTAAACTCGTGTTTGTCCTTTGTCAGAATCAGGACGAGTCATCAGAACCGCTTGTCTCAACAGATTCATTTATTTTATTTATTTCTTTTAAATATTGAAAGGTAAAATGGAATTGTATTCAAGTAAATGTTATTATTTAAGGAGAAATAACAAGAAGACAAAATTTTCCTCATTTTTATTTATATCTCAAGCCAAATATAACAAAAATATTCACTTATTTCAACAATTCTTGTGGCTGTTTTTTTTATTTTATAACAATTTTCCCACTCTTTACAAATGATAAAGCCTCGCGATCTGTAGACCGAACGGAAACGCAAGAAGAAAATACACATAGTAGTATTGTCGCCTTGAAGATGCCATTTTCGTACAATATACATACACATTTTATGACAATAATTATTTAGATATTTATTTTTTTTTTGGGTTATAAGAGACTATCACTTTATTTAGGCCATGTTTTTAAACACAATAAAAATACCAGTAATTCAATGCTTTCACAATACCAATTAATAATAGTCATAGAACAATTGAACCTTTAGAAGCTTTTATAAAACCTATACAATTAAAGGGTTTTAAGTTACGATAAACAAATCATTTTATGAAAATCGATCTGTATTTTTATTTAATTCATTCGATTTGTTACTTTTATCTTTAGTATAAATCGACTAAATAGAATTTTAATATTGTTACTCTAAAATATTATTAAATAATGAGAATGTATAAATAAAATACTATAAATCATGTGGAAATGTTGATATATTCAATATTAAATTAACTATCGGTGGTTTAAAAAAATCAAATACAGTTTTATGTTTATATTTTGTAGTCTTACTAAAACTCAAATTGTTTTACAAATATTTTATTATAGTATAATGCACAATTTGATGGCCCCTCCACCAATATTTGTAAATACACGTAGTTTATTTGTTAATGTAATTAATTATTAACAAACTAAAATAAAAATTATCTCTCATCTTGATTGTGTACCTCTCGCCTTCACACAGTTGTTTTAATACTATTTCGTTCAAGTTTTGCGTTGAGCACATCTGAGTGTGCGTACAAAATTATTGCATATACGACATTAATAATTTTCTTTATTTAAGGAGTGATGAAGACATACGCATATTGTACTCTGTATAATATACATAAAAGTAAAAAAAATATTTATATATTAATAGATCACATTTTTGGATTGTGCTGGTGGAATTTTAGATTAAAATCTTTTTTGAATATTTTTCTATAAGTCCATTCATTAACTGCTTTTACAGTGAAGCTCATACAAATCAAACATTTTTTTATGGTCAGTTCAGGATGTAGATATTTTCTATTGGGATTATGATCCCTCGTGGGATTCAAATTTTGGGAAACTGTTAATATGGTTTTGAACAACCATATTTGCTTAATCGCATATTTTTCTCGACGATCCAGGCAAACGCACACGTAAATCGTTGCCTATATTTTTAGATTTTAACACACATTTCAATCATCCTTCGCTTATTTGAAAAGTGTGTAAGAAGAAATTCTTACATACAGAAGTTTTGCCTGTTTTAGAATTTAACTAGTACGTAATACTCTAATTTCTATATGAACCTTTTCCGTTTCTCCGACGTTTTCTTTTTAAAGTACAGCGTTCGGTCTCTTCGTATAGCAATATATTTTGCTTATAAAAGTCTCCTAAGTTCTAAAATATTTCAAAAATACGTTTTCTTTCTGTTTCATTTAAATTTTTTAAGCAGTCTTTTCGACATTCGCAATCTTTATTTTGAAAAACTTTGGCCGCTAAAATTGTTCCCGTTTGTGTATCGTATCTTTTCCCCGAGTTTCGTTTAATTTTAGGAAATTTCTGAATATAAGTATCTATTCTGTTTTCTCTGAATCCTTCTCTAAAGCTGTTATTTTGTAAATTCTCGTTCTCAATTAGTTCCTCTTCATCTGTTGAAGAATGAAGTTCTAAAATTATCTTTGTTTTTCTATATTTGTTATATGATTTTAATTCTTTTTCACTTTCAGAATGTGATTTTATCCTTTCCCATGGGTTTAATAATTTCTTTAATTAATTATTATTCTTTAAAATTTAATTCAATATTATAATGTAATTTAAATTACCTTTATCACTACTTTCAAGATTTTGGGCGCACTTTTTGACATTATCAATAAAAAGTGGACTTAGGTCACTAGGTACATTATGAAAATGTACGTGTTACAAACTTTTCAAATGTATTAAATATATTTCAATGCCGATTTATTTTTTTGAAGGTTAGCATAAATTATAAATGTCACCACAGTTAACTTGAAAAAAGATAAAAATGGACTTGGGCCACTTTCAAAATAAACGGCTCAATTATATAATATTCCTCAGAAAAGTAAATAAATATTAATTGGTCAGACTTTGAGTCATGAAGCACCTCCATCGTCGAAGTTAGCGAATTTTATAAGTGTCTATACAGGTCTCTTGATAAGCACATTCCGTTATATATTCTAAAAAGTTCTAACAGTTTTCCACCATGGTTTATGGTAGATATAACAAGGAACATTAAATTGAAGCTTCACTATCATCCGAAATAGAAATCCTCTAACTCATCTTTCTATCGCTCTGAATTTCAAAGATTGCAGACTAAGCAAATTCCAGATTAGCACTGCCTATGCCTAATATAGTTTAAATTTTGAAAATAATCTTGAAAGTTAACCCAAAGCATTTCTGCGGCAGAGAAAAGGCACCTCAAGAATTGGTAATCACATGTTGTACGAATACAAAAGTTTGTCATCGCCACAAGATATTGTGAATGATGGTTTCGCCGATGCATTTTCCAAAATATACCACCCCAATATTTAGTATTCTGACATCGAATGAATATTTCTCACTGTACCTAATATTACTGAGCATGAAGTAATAAAGAGCATTAGTAGGTTAAAAAATTCATCTATTTATGATGATGTTGAAATACCAAGCTTCCTTCTAAAAGATTGAAATATATACTAGCCAAGTCTGTTTGGATTATGTTCAATTTAGCTAAAAATTTTCTGATGTATGAAGATAGTGGTCATTAACTCAATTTTCAAAAAAGTGACTCGACACATTTGCAGAATTACAGACCTATCTTATCTAAAATATATATCGCCAAATCAGCATGGGTTCCTATCAGGTAGATCGACGACCATTAACCTGGCTGTTATAACTGAACATATCAGCGAAGCTATCGATAAACGACTGCAGACAGATGTTATTTACAAGTACTTCAGTCGTACGCTTGTCACAATTGATCATAATAGTTTACTAAGAAATCTATGTTTGTGGGTTCACTTCTCAGTTACTAAAGTTTATATCATCTTATCTTGAAAATAATACTAATTATGTCGACTATAATGGTTTTGAATAGTATTTTTTTTAATAGTCACTCTGCCGTTCCTCAAGGGTCGAATTTGGGACCATTGCGTTTTATTTTAGTTGTAAATGATCTTATAACTTTGATTTCGTGCCGTATCTTGGACTGCGCCTATGACTTAAAAATGTATAACACAATTAATTGCGTTGATAATGATGATGATTTAATAATTCAATGGTGTATTTCCAATAAACTTAGCTTAAATATCAACAAATGCTGCGTAGTTTCATATTGTCGCAAACGCTATTCCATTTCCTTCAATTATAATATTTAAGAAACCGAAATTTGCCCATTCTTCATATGAATATGAATGGTAACAAGTATTTTAATGACATTTTTGTTGGCGAGCATGCTTAGTTAATCTAGGATAAAATAAACCATGTAATAATAATAATAATTATTATTATTATTAAGGTCGCTAAAGTTCTACTTTGCTTGTAGGGCCTAGTTTCAAAGCATCTCTAAGTGATCTTACTCTAATAGCTTTTTCTTGACTGTGACTATCTTCACCATTCACCAGTAGGTTTATCGTCGTTTCAAAATACTCCACTGTGCATAATCACGATATATATCATTCACAGATTGTCCGAGAATTCCGCTATTATATTACATGGTTGTTAAATAATGTAGGCTGGCAAAACAGTTACCAACAATACAATAACTCATACATAGAATAGTACCAAAGTCTCTATCAGCATGTTGCCATTCATTGTATCCATGATTTTATTCACCCTCCACAATAATTTTTTATGCTGTTGATAAGGTTAATTCTATTATATGATTGTGTACGAATAGTTAATCTTTGTTGTAAGTATCCGCATTTTCCACTATTGTAAAAATTTTAACAATATATAATAATCATTTGAATTTTAATTTGTAAAAACTTATTATTTTCTATAAAATAATTTGTAGGATCTAGAACATTATTATTTGAAATTATAAATTGCTTTTTAGAGCGTCGTGTATTTACTAATATTGTTCGTCGTTATATATTTTTTTGTTAAAAGTTGCACAATCCTTTGTCGGTTTGTTCAACACGCAAACAAACCGCAAACATTTTTTTTGTGTGTTGCTTGTTGAACGCGGAAGTGATTTTACGGATGCATTTACCATTCAAAGCCAAGTTTACCTTGAGTAATAACATATATATATATATATATATATATATATATATATAATGTTTATTTCAAATATAATAAACATGATAAGATAATAATCTCAACAGATGTGCCACAAGGAACAAAATTAGGTAAAAAAAGTTTTATTGTGTGTGCGTTTCTTTAAAGTTTGTTATTATACTGTCAATAACTTTAATGTTTACTTCTTAATATTATTTCTTACTCATTAGACGTTGTCGGATTAGTTTAGAACGTTGGTTTTCTTCACATTATTGTCGATATGAGTTATGGTTGTAACCACACAAAGAGCAATTGTTAATTATTTATTAATTCAATAAATATATTCTTAACTGTTTTATAGTGAAGCGGTCATTAAAAGAGAAAATAATGCGTATGCCTTAAAACGCCCAATTATAAGTTGTTATATGTGTTTAGGTGATGATACATATGTATTATTAATGGGATTTCTAAAGGGAAATAGAAAGTGCGTAAATAGATGGATTTTTATATTATTTCATTTTTAATTTAAATTAAAAATAACTGTAAATGTAAAAAAGGGTATTAGGCTAGTGTTGTGTGTATCAAAATAACCAGAAACTGATACAGTATTGTATTAATACAGCGAATTGCTGACCTACCTTTATAAACTGTAGATGGCTCAAAGTAAATTATGAGCTATTACTGACCTATCAATCTTTAGAGAAAAAAATTGGTTGTTACAGTTTAGTTATTTTTGTTTCAGATCAAATGTCTTGATGGGATGTCCGGTAAATACCTGTCGGAGATCTAATAATGTTAAGATGGATGGGTCCTCGGGGGAAAGATCTGTCGGGGAAGAGGAGGTCCTCAGAGGTCACGGATGACCCGCTGGCGGCCATCGATCCGGAGAGGAAGGACCAGGGGATTTACTCAGTCAGCAGGTCAGTCATCCTCCCGCGGATCAGGACTAAAACTGATGATGATGATGATGATGGTGACGGTGGTGATAAAGAACGTGGTGGTGGGTGGGACAATACTAGAAATTTTAGCAAGTTGCGGTGAGTCATTAAAACATGAAAGGGAAATATAGTAGTCGGTAATTAAATGAAATAATAACTGCATATATAATGAATGATAGATAAAACATTGTTTTAACGTAGAAGTTAATTTACGTTATTTTTGTTTTCGACGCGTTTCTTTCGATGAAACCTCCGCACGCACAACACAAAGTGTTTTATAAATTCCAATCAAAATGCAAATTGGTGTTTGTGATGTTATCACGCCGACATAATTTAGTGAGGAAATGCCCATTTCGGTAATGGATATGATTAACTTTCGTTTTCGGTGTACGCTTCTTTATGTATGCTAATTTAAATTAGATTACGCTTTCATAACAACCGAATTCTAATCGTTTTATTACGGCATAATAGTAGGGACTTATATACTGGTTCCGTTGACCAATCAAGTCAGTCGGTGTCAACTAGGAAAATAAAAAATAATACAATATAATTTTTTAAATTTACTTCTCTAATAGTTACATATATTTGGCTAAGCTATAGCTTCATTAGATTAATGATTACTTTAAAGCAAGAAAATACCATTAAAGTACCATCTATTGTCTAAAGAGTTTCACTAACAATTATATATTGTATGTATTAACAACATAATAATATAATTATAAATGTCATACTGACACAAGTCCGTAAAATTAAAGAGGTCTTCAAAAATTAGACCTAATTGTGCCAAAAATGGCCAAAATATTGCCTCGGTGGTTACAATCGCCTTATAAGCATCAACAGCAGCTAGCAAATATAATGGGTCGAGTGGAATAATGCGAGAAACTGTGAACTCTGTCTTCAAGATCTATGCTTCAAATTTCAAAGTGATTAATTATATTTATGTAAGTAATTTTGTGTTATTTTTTAAATAGATCTTAATAGTAAATAAACCAAACAAAAATCTAAACCAAACATTTGAGATTTGAAAAAAAATATTTTAATGTAACATATTTCATCACGTATTGCAAAATATCAATAGGCAATATTTTGTCACTCAATAGCTTAACTTTTTGGATAATAAATAATTTTAATCCGCAATTAAAGTAAAAATATATATATTTATGCAGAGGACACGCTGTATACACATATATATTTATCGTCTCGTAAACGTTCTCACAATCGATTAATTGTGCATTAACCTTCGGCCGCACGCGAAATTTAACGGCTCCTCGTGACCGTTTTCGCTAATCCGGCGCCAAAAATGTCGCAGGAATTTGGCCACCTGAATCACCTTGGCATAAGTGAGTAATCGAGAGATACCGCGCTCGAAAATCGGTAACGATAATTACCTTTGAGGACGAGCTGAGATTTTTTTTATAAAAGATCTTTGGGTCATTGGATTTATACTTAGCGTGTGAAATATTTTGGATATATTAAAAAAAAATTAATAAGGAATAAAATTAACTTTGTTACACTAGTTTTTATAGAAAATTTCTTTCTTTTCCTTTGAATAGAATTGAAATCGTATCACGAAGTTAAAGCCTCTAAAATCCATATAAATTTAACCGTAATCTTCTTCTTCAATCCTAAAATATCGGCCATTTAATACAATTTATATTTCTGACCCGACATAATCAGACCTTATCTTTAATATAGTAATTATGAATTGAATCAATGTGAATCATTGGTATACATTTTTTGAGTTCAAACATTATTGTTATTGTCTTCTAACTTGCAGTTCAAATAAATTTCTTAAGACTCGAAGGACCATTTAATAATTTAATAATATTCTGTAGAATATCAACAAATGAGATTGAAGTGGACAGTTTGACCGGTGGTTGTTGTCTGGTCGTTTCTTCTCCTCTTGAGAAGGTTGCGAAGGTAGAGTTTAAGGGGTGAGTGGTGGTAAAAAAGACGCACTAATTGGTTGCGATATTCCCACGTCTTCCACCACTCTGCGTTGTTGCCAAATTGCAACCTGCTATGACCAGGGTGCGCTACTAACCAGATGCTTATATCCTGCTCTATTGTTTGAAAAGGAACATCCTTGAGCTTGTCCTCTGATGGTTTAAAATAGGCAGAACTGCTTTTTGTTGCAATATCTAAATGCGCACTTTCACAAAAAGACAAATTCTTTATGACCGTTTTGTCACTATGGGATAAATGTGTACAAATAAGTATAAAAATGAACAGTAAATATCCAATGACCAGATCCTGTTGAAAGACACGGTCCGGATATAGTAAAATGGAGGGATAGTACAAGAATAAGATGCTTGATATAGTCCCAAGAAGTGTAAACAATAAGTATGAAGTAAAGGTACGAGCACAATAAGTTGATGGCTTCATCACAGATGGGACCGGTATAAGTACTAAACGGAGAGGTAATTTAAGATTTGTGAAAGATGATGAAATTGCTATCTTTCTAAATAAAGAGAGAAAGAAGAAGTATAAGGAATGAATTTTGATGGATAACTTAAAGGAAGAACTAGGTTTTCACGAGGCGACTATTTAAAGAATGGAGAATATATTAAGATTTAGTAAAATCTTTAGAAATTAAGCGGACAAAAGAACTGATTGAACATGCTTAGAATTGTAAACAAATGAAAGATGATGAAGATGCTATATTTCGCAAAGTGTGAAGAAACGGGGAGGAAGGTTACTAAAAATGAGTTTTGGTTAAATATAGAGATAAAAAAGGGACTTCAACAAGGATTCCTTTAAGCACAAATGCTCAATTATGAAGGCAGATTTCTACTGCTATATTTAGCTGATATAAAGGAAGAGCTCTCCTCAAAGTATGTTGAATGATTAAGATAAAAGTAATAATAATAATAATAATAGTTTATTGGTGCTTTTTAAACAGGACAATACAGAAAATTAAACATATTTAGAGTAATAGCAAGACAATATATAAATAAATCATGTTTGCAACAGTATCTAATTAATAATTAATTTAAATATTGAAAGTAGAATTGAGAAACATGTAATAACATATAATAACAATAACATACATATATAAATAAATAAAAAACTGCAAAAATTAAAAATTAAAACAACAAATATACCAAATAATTAAAATAATAAATACTATTAGTTGATAAAAATTGTATAGCAAATATTAAAAAAATATATATGTAAAAATAAGTAAAATACATGAATATAACAATACATTACTTAATTAAAATAAATAAATAGATATAATTGAAATACATGTTAAATATAAAATATAACAAAAACACATAATTAAAAGACTAAATAAATAAATCGATCAAATTTGTTGTATAAATAAAACTTAATTACACATTTATACAGGGTGTCCCGTTAATGCGGGGAAATGGCTGGACCATAGATTCCTGGGGTCAAAATATGAAGATTTAACGTAACTTATCTATATCCAAAAATTTACGGTTAAGCCGGAATTTGGCTTCAAAGTTTCAATTTTTTTTTATTTCTTTTGTTTATAACAATTGAACGCTTTATTTGATTTAAATGAAATTTATTATTAATAATTACCATAATATCATACATCATTTCAATTATTGTGACCATTAGTAATTGACAGGAAGTATAAAAAATAGTAGTACCACCATTTAAAAACTAAAATATTTTTTTATTGGTGCATCCAATAACATCCAAAAAAATCTACTTGAAAGGGCATTAGATTTAAAAACTTTTTTGACTCTTACTAGTTTTTGATATCTTGTGCGGTTTTTGCACAAAAAAATAAAATATGAATATAGTATATTCATTATGCACTCATTAATAAGTAAATAAACTTACTCAATTGTATAAAAATTAAATAATATCAATTAATAAAATAAATAAAAACAACATCTAACACTTTTCAAACAATTTTCTTTGCAAAATCCTAAAACAAACGAGATATCTGTTTGTTCCAAATATGAATATTTATGAACTATATTAATTGTTAAAAGACACTAAATAATTATTATTATACATAATTCACATTTTTTAAACAAAGACGGCCACGAAAATCATTTATTTTCGATTCGATGAAAAACTAGATTTTGTTTTTACTAGATAAAAAATATATATTTTATTTTTTTGTGGGAAACCCGTAAAAGATATCAAATATTATTAAGAGATAAAAAAGTTTTTAAATTAAATGGTCTTTCAAGCAGTATTTTTTCAGTTTTTATTAGATCCACCAATAAAAAAATATTTTAGTTTTTAAGTGGTGGTACTACTTTTTCTTATACTTCTTGTTAACCAATAATAGTCATAATAACTGAAATGATGTATTATATTATGGTAGTTATTAAAAATAAATTTCATTCAAATCAAATAAAGCGTTCAATGGTTTGAAGCCAAATTCCGGCTTAACCGTAAATTTTTGGATATATGGTAGATAAGTTGCATTAAATCGACATATTTTGACCTCAGGAATCTATGGTGCAGCTATTTCCCCGCATTAACGGGACACCCTGTATATAAAATATGACATTAGAACACACAATTGAAAGAATAAATAAATAAGTAGATAAAAGTTGTGGTATAAATAAAAATTAAATACAAATTAATAGGTAAAATATGATATTAAAACACATAATTAAATAAAAAAAAGATGAAATTGTTATATAAATAAAACACAATTGGCAGAATGTGGAATAACTAATAATGATGTTAACAATTGAGACTATTATAATATTCTTCAAATGTATAAAAGGTATTTGATGTAAGATAGTTTTTGCACCATTTTTTTGAATTTAGTAAGAGGTAGTTGTTGGACACTAGGTGGCAGGCTATTAAAAAATTTCACACCATAGTATCTCACCCCTGTTTTACTTTTTGACAACCGGAATTGCTGCAGCCTAATGTCGTTCTGTGCCCGTGTACTGTGATTATCATAGTCTCTATTATGAGCGAATCCTTGCAAATTACTTATCACATAAATAAGACATTCCATTATAAAAGTACTAGGTACCGTCATAATTTTATAATTCCTGAATGCCTCCCTGCAGTCCTGCCTATATCTCAGCTCGGCTAATACCCGGACCGCCCGTCTTAGGATTCTAAAAACGTCACCCATGATTTGCGAGTGGCCCCACAGAATGATACCATATCTTATGTGTGAATTTATATAACTGTTATAGATACTTAGCAACATTTTATTACCCACCGAACGTGATAGATTTCATAATAAATAAACATTTGCTGACAGTTTATTTTCCAACTAATTTCCATGCGACTGCCATGTTAAATGGGTATCTAACACGAATCCTAGAAACTTAGCATTTTTTCGTACAGTCTTTTTTTAATGATAATTCTAGTTCTACAGTTTTCTCCCTATTTAGTTTTAATTTGTTACTAGTAAACTAGTACTAGTAAACCACAAGCTTTCATGTGCATCAGTAATTGTTCGTTAGAAGAGTTTGGAGCATTACCTTTTACTGATATGCTGATATCTTCAGCATAGAGAACTATTGAGGCGGTTGTTAATTGGCCTGGGAGATCATTTATGTAACGGGTGTCCAACAATTATTGCAGTCCTGGGTGGCGTTGGATTCAAAAACGTAGGTCGATTCTTACATGTGCCAAATAAATGAACTGACATTTTAATTGTCAAACATAACCTAAACGTGCATTTAAACAACACGTTGATATCTTATTCACATGAAATTTCGTTTTTAAATAGGACTTTTTGTTTACGGTTAGTTAGATAGGACATTATCAATCTGCAGCTAGAAGGACTGAAATCATAAAAATATAGTTTTCTAAGTAAAATTGCATGATTAACACAATCGAGCGCTTTGCTAAGATCAAGTAAGTTGCTGAAAACGATATCGCGATTCTCAAAGGCATCAATGATAAAATTTACAAATTTATTAATTGCCATAATTGTCGATCTACCCTGTCTGAAACCAAATTGCGCATTATAAAGAATGCAGTTTGACTCTAGATATTCAGTGATTTGTTCAGACGAAATAAACTCAATAATCTTTGATAAAATAGGAAGTATTTCGATAGGGCGATAATTGTTTACATAATTTGATTCACCTTTTTTTTAAAAGAGGTATACATTTCGAAAGCTTTAAAATATCTGAAAAATACACGTTCTAATACACCAGTTCATTAAGAACGTTAGAGGACTAATCAGGATATTTATAACGGTCACAATTAATTCAATATTAAGATCATAAATATCTTTACTTGGTTTTCTTTTTAATTTCATTATTGTCTCCCTAACTTTTGCATAGGACACTTTTAACAGTTTTATAGGATCATTGCTTGAACCTGCTATTGCTTGAATTACAGTTTGTGACACGTTAGAGAAAAAAATATTAAAGTCATTTGCAGATATATTTATGTTATCAGTTTCCTGGTTTTTAAGTTGTGATTTTGATTTTATTATGTTCCACATAGTTCTTGAGGGGTTTGGTTCAGAATTTATATAATTCTCATTTGCCTTTCTTTGCTCTTCTATAATACGTTTTTTATACTCTTTTTTAAAGTTAATATACTTAAATTTTGATTTTTCTGAATTTGTCTCTGGGCAGGTACAGTTTATTTCGTAGTTCCTTAAGTTCAGGACGAAACCAATTAATATTAACTTGATTTGACTTGGAAATTTTTGTTTTTATTCGAAAATCAACGTTAAGAGCAAATTTAATATTAGCTACAAAAATGGTCCACGCTGTGTTCAAATCAATACAAGTATTGGTTACATCAAACCACTCTATGCCTTCTAGAACATTATAAAATACAATTTTACCTGCTTGAGTTATAAGCCGCACTATTTTATTAATTTTGTTATTTTTATTTGCGTAAACTTTGTAGTAAAACATATCAATTAACGTGATAAACTTAAAAGATGACTGCTAATTCTTAGTGATAACTGTTTAAAATATGAAATGTGTGTTTGATCGAATTTAGTTTTCACATAGAAGAGTTACACAGGAACGAAGCAAAAACCACAACTAAAAATATCTAATTTTATCCCGCATAAACATACAGGCAAAGTTTTCTGCATCATAATTGATTGAGAAGACATTCTACACAATATCGTTATTTATAACATTACAGCCGAAAACAAACCTTAAAAATATACAATTTTAATCGAATACTATGGTTATTTTCTTAAATGGTATAATTTACGTTATAATCATTCACGAATAGGTAATTGATAATGTTTTATTCATTTTTTTAAATTTAAATTTAAAAGAGTAAACATAAATCAATTCAATCATTTCGGCTAATATCATCTTCATGAAGAAGTATTTCTTAAAATTAGTAATATTTATGCAAAAGCTCTGCATCGTTGTTCAAATCGCATTTGTAATAAATTAAGTTTCCAAGGGAAAGAGGATCCTGCAAAGTACTACAAATGAAAGATTAAGTTTCCTTTCTTCACAAAATTTATTGATCGCAAATATACATTTCGGTCGATGTGACCATTTTAAATGCTAAACTAAGTTGTCACATCGTGACCGAAATGTACATTTGCGATCAATAAATTTTGTGAAGAAAGAAGACTTTTTTAGTACATCTTCACGTAACTCAAAAATCAGATCCTGCAAAGTGTTTTCAATGCATTTCCACTAATATCCCCATATTAATTAATTCATTAAGATTCCAGGTAACTTTTTAATCGAGAATAGCTGTTTTTAGTCCTTTTTTCATATTATTCAACTCAACCAGATGATGAAAATATGTAACAAATGCGTTAGAGCTACAGGAAGAATGATGATCATCACCTAGAACAAGGACAGTTTTAACAAAATCATTTAATCTATTGCACTAGAATAAGTATAAGTTTTACCTATGAAGCACTTTACAGTTTAGGCACAAGAAATTTTGAACAAACTTAACTTTGTTATTGATTTTACTCCAAAATCTTGAAATAATCCAAATCTATTTAAAGACCATCGTTATTGGAGAAAAACTGCAGAGGGCTTATATGCTATAAAAAGTATACAAGATAATCACCAAAACTAAAAATCTAAGATGAATTGGGTTTGTTCGAAGAAAGGGCAGAGAGGTTGGCTGCACTTAGGCCTCCGTGGGCCCTTTGTATGTCCTTTTATCCTTATTCCTTGCTAGGGTCGACTCATACAAGGCAATGACAAACGCCAGGACCGCAACAAGAGGCACTGTTAGGATCTTCGATAACTTTAGACATTCCTCTCCCATTGTGGATTCACTCTGGTTGGATAACACCGGGCAGTCTAGAAGTACATGATTTATTGATTTATTGATTTTATTTTACATGTCAACTTTAAAAAAAATATTCTAACAATTAATATAATTTTACAACGGGGAACATGCAGATGGAGTTCACGAAGTGTTCTTCCACTCAAACCTATACTTTTAGATGATGGTTTCTTCGTCCTCTTCACGCCTTCTGCAGGTAGAATTGATTGTAGTCTTAGTCTGTTCAGGTGCGATCTTAAATTGCAGTGTCCTGTTAAGAGCTCCTTTCCTGGACAGTTTCATACAGTATCTGGCCGTTTGTGTTCATCGCGATGAAGTTTTTTGAGACCCTACAGCCAGATGTGCTATCTCACCGCTCTTGTAGCATCTGGTTGATACATTGTTCAGTAGAGTAATAAAGTCTTCCAGGGAGGCGTCCGGCCCGTATATGGTTCGTCCGAATGCCTTCCTCGCCAAAGCACCTGCTATTCTGTTACCTCTGCTGTTATGTCCTTTCATACAGCATAGGATCACCTTATTATCAAGATCCACTTCTTCCTAGACCTCGCAACATTACATCGGTAATACTGTGGTAATTTTACAGCTGGCAATAGATAAAATTGCTGTTCTGTTGTCAGTTATGATATGAATGTGTTTTCCCTTGATCTTCTTATCAAAGATGATCATGGTTGCATATAGTATACCCATGAGTTCCACCGTTGTTGGTATTCTCAGTATCTTACCTAGTGCAATAATTTCTTTTCAGGTGCAGGTTTTTGCAAAAAAATCCTATACCTGCACCTGTTTTCCTTGATGATCAAGTAGATAAGAAAGCTACAATACAGATAATGAGCGCATGCAACCGAAACTACTGGTAGCAAATATGAAGAATCGTTAATTTGGGTTTGATTAATTGGTTACTTTCGCCATTGGAATACAATTAATAGCGTTTTAGAGTAGAATCATTTAAAATCCAAGCTCATTTGGCCACGCATAAATGCACAAATATCGCGACAAGAGGACCATTAGGTCAAAAAATAATCACTACTACTATTAGTTAGATAAGAGTGAGAGCTGTAGGAGTACAAAATGTTGGAGAAACATTTTAAGAAAGCTAAGTAAAACAGAAAGCTTTCACTACTGTGGAAGTAAATTTAAAAGCTTATTTACACACACAACGATCATATATTTAATTAATTTAGTTTGACCTAGAAGAACAAAATCTTCAAATAGCTTTGTGGTATAATATTCTAGATGTATAATTCGACTTATTCAAAATCCTTTCTGTATTTCTATTTAAGGAAACTTCTACTGTGGTACATTTAAAAATGGAAAGTCTAAGGAAATTTTAAAACCCGCGCTGTCGCATTTAACCATACCACGAAGAATCCAGAAAACTTCTTGTTAATTACAGTGTAGTATTTAGTAATTTATAATCTATTTAAATATTTTTTAATTATATCGATTAGTATAATGCTGGTTATTGTATATGAACTGATTGACGAGGTAGTGTGGCGTAACAATTTTAGTGAGTCAAATAAAAATTTAAAAATCAAACGCGTCTTATTAAATAAATAAATATTATTGTATATGGATAGCTCTTTAATTTTACGCATGCATATAGAAAAGAGTTAAAAATAAAATTAATGGCTAGTTATTCCTGAATATATATCGTTAAAAAGAAAGCAGAGTTTGATATTGATCCAACCTGAAAGATTGTTATTAACATTTCCATAAAAGGGAGGAATAAACAAATTTACAATACTGATCTAAAAACTATTAATTTAATAATTTTATTTGCAGAGTGAATCCTTTGTTTATCGACACCTACCGAGAAACGACGATACAACGACCCCCACGGAAACCGAAAACCGCACCAAGCCGATCATCCCGCTTGAGCACGCCATCAGCAGAGAAATCCACGTCATCGGGCTATGGTGGCAGTAATAGTTACACCAACGAGCCAATTTTTACCAACACGGTGAAACTCAAAGACGACGCCGTCTCCATCATCGAGCAAAACCAACAGTACGTCAAGTCGATAAAGGTGGCGACGCGCGCCAAAAACAAATCCACGCACTCGAGTTCCTCAGGCACCCTCAGCACCATACCGGAAGGTAGGGTCGACTTCAGCATACCGCGACCGATTTGGCCCAACAAGAACCAAAGACCCGGCCCCGATTACGATAGTTTAGTCGACGAGGCCGTCTTACTGTACACGTCCCTGAGTTATCGGCCGGAAAATGTTAAAGACGGAACGACGGAGGTTTCAATACGTGAGATTCTTGTAGAGTTGCTGAATAATATCAACGCGACGATGGAGGGAAAGGGAGTGCTGAGTCCCGAAGAGATGTTGAAGCGCGTTAACGAAAAGATCAGGCTCAGTTTGGACGCGTTGAAGAACGCCACGGAGGAGGAGATGCGTATGCTGTGCGTCAACCTGAGCAACTCGAAGAACGTCAATTCTGTGATACGAGCGTTCAGCAACTCTTCGTCGAGCGGCCACTCCAGCCAGAGTTCGCCGGAGTGGAGCCGCAGCAGGATACGATCCATCCCATCCGAAACCGAGGAAATTTACCAGGTACCGTCTGGATCGTCGAGTAGTGGATTTTCGGATGCCAAGGGATTTGATAACGCGCCTCTGCCGGTGTTCGTGCACGAAGATCTCTCCAGTGTTCCTAACGGGGTGAGGAACGCGATGATTTACGGGACTTTGTGCAGGACTAGCTTCAAGTCGGGTGATAAGGTCGTCGATAGGAGTGAGGGTGTTGTGGGGACGTCCAAAAAGAACTTAATTAAAACAGAGGATGATAAACCTAGTGTGTGGGAACAGTATTACGGTGTTAATGTGGCTGGTGAGGAGGATGTTCGTGGAAGTGGTTATGTACCTAAGCCTACCGATGTACCTGTTTTTGTAAGTACATATTTAATCAGACATTTTTAATATAAAGTTAAATTATAAGGGCAAAACTAAATGAATTGTTATAATCTTGTACAGTACAAACTTATATTATTTATATTTTTATAGCCTAGGCTTATGCTATGTTAATTAGTTAGGCCAGTTCTAACTAACTAATTTCATTGATATTTAATGAAGAATGGGACACGATGACTTTGATGAATTAAATTCTTACTTAACCCATTTTTATGTTCCTTATTACCTTGCAAAGCTTTAAATGTTTGTTAATTAATTTATTTTTTTCTTTTTTGATTTTTGAATAAACTTTGTTTAGGAAGCTTCCAAACTAATTTGTAACAAATCTATCTATGACCTACTAAGTTCAAAGTACTTACGATATGTGCTAATATAGGATTGTGTGTGTAACACATAGACATCATATTTACGAAACAATGAGGCATCTGTTTTGCAAAATAAAGTGCCGCCATTCATGTGAACCCAAACCATCCCGAAATCTCATCTACCCACTGTCATAATCGATTGTCTTCTGATGGATTAGACACAAGTCTCTAGTTGAGCATAAACTACCTATGTTACTGAGTTACAAACTTCACCAACATTTCAGCCAGGTTTTTCTTATGCTCTTCAAGCATATCATAAATACGGATAAAAGTACTGGTAGAAAAACTAATTTGTTCCAGCTCTGAATTTAGATAGAATAGATGGAATTAGATTAGATATAATTCCATCTTGTTTAGGTGTTAAGGAACAAGGGCAACTGTTTTATAAAATTCATTATCATCTTCAATGAATCCTTTAGAATGTTTGTTTTTACCAAGATGAATTCCTTAATTAATAATAATGAAATGGGTTTATTATATATAATAAATGATGCTGAAAACACTTATCATCATTAAACACATAGCGTTATTTTATAATTACAAAAGTCGCACATGCGTGCAAAATTTCTCCAATTAATATAAGCAACTTGTCCGTATCAAAAATACTTAATTTTCATTCGAACAGACGTCTAGGAATCACGGTTTAATGACAAAACCACATAAATTCGCAGTCGGATGTGAAAGTTATACCGATGTTGGTGCTGTTGTCTTCCGAGTAAGATTTTTCATTTTGTTCGAAACGGAGAGCTCGTTCAGGTGCAATGACATTGAAAAAAAAATACTGTTATTTTTTTTATGCATGAAGAACAATGCTTATGCACATACACACACATCTCTTATGCACCTTATGCATTATGCATCAGATAATTAGGTGTAACGGTTACCGTGCACGGTATGAATTTTTTTGCGTGCAGCTCATGCGCGAAATTTCCATTCAATCTCTTGCCAGATCAATCCCGTGTAATTGCATTGTCTGTTTAAACATTCAAGACGTATTCTCCTGATTTGAATATTACTTTCTTCAATTTTATTTCAGTATTGCTTGTAAATAATCATCAGCACTGGGATTGTTTGTTTTAATGCGTACTCAATGCTAACACTACAAGATCAAATCTTTAATAACGACGTGAGACTAACGTGTATAGCCAATAAATACCATGTAATGATTTATTTCGTAACTAAGGAGAAATTGAAATAAGTGAGTGTAAATAATTTTATTAGGAAATAAATTAAAATAATTGCATTTCTAAATGCAACTAATTTTTATGTTATGTAAAGCATAAATTTAACTAAAAATTACAAATATACTAATGTATATATATATATATATATATATATATATATATATATATATATTATGTAATAAATTATTTTAGACAGTTATTGAATAAATAAGAGTATTAGTGCCCAATTGTTTAACAATGTTTAGCGAATAATAGTAGGAAGTTGTTTATGAGTTAAGTACACATAGAGCTAATCTCATTAGCTAAGATAGTCAACAAGGATGTTACGCAATATATTGAGTATATAAAAGGTCCCATCGTGTCGTCGGTACTTCCCTGAAAGGTATGGAATTTCACTGCTCGAAGAAAGTGTTAACGTATGCATGCACATTTTACACTTGAACGGTGCTTGGCATTTAGTAAAATAGCTTGCAAATTAAAGAATTTCATACTAAAACGAGATTTGAAAGTGTAATACTATAAATAATCATTTAATAAATGAAATAGAATCATTAATTTTTTCAACTCCTAATGAAAACAAATGGAGTTAATTTATATATTTTTTTTTAAATTCCTATCATCACCTTTATAAAAATAGTATTCGCATCCAATTATCACTTATTACAAAAAACTTGGGAAACACTCATCCATTTTGCAACAATAACCAGAAAGTAGATTTACGCAAGAGATTTAAAAACTGGGTCTACCATTTACCTCTTCTTCTTGTTGGAACGTTACGGTTCGTGGTGATCGATGTCGTTTTGTATCAATCGTACCCACAAAATCCACGCTGAACCTGTTTATTCAGAAATTACTTTCACAGCACGAATAATTCATTGCTGAAGTACTAATCATCTTTAGATGAACACATGTCATATTTAATTAAACTGATAGAAAATTGATTCTCTCGAAATCGTATACCATGGTATGTAACATTTGAAATTTTTTATGTTATTTTTAGCCTTGGTTCAAATATGTGTAACTAATTACTTCAGTTTAATCAACTCACATTTTTATAAGATATGAAAACAAATAGACTACTGCTAAGAAGAAAAATAGAGGTGTTGATTGGGGGCAATCTTAGGACTAATGTTATAAATTCTATATACCAATTTTATAAATATATTTTCATTATAATAGATATGCAAAGTATGCAAATAATTAAAAAATGTATACAAAATCATTGTAAAAGCTTAATCATTTTTAATCTTTATTTCTTGAGTTTTGGTGGCGTTCACTTGAAAATAATTTTATTAGTAGAAGTAAAAGTACTTCATAAATTCTTTAAACGTTGAATGCACTACCAGGCGGCTAATTAATCAATCAAATATTTTGTATCAAACACCATCAAAGACGATTCCGGTAGACCATAATTTGACAGTAGCTAAGACACAGTTAAAGCTGAAAATAATCAATCTCAAATTAAATAAAAGAATTGATAGGCATTAAAAATCACATAGACAGTACCATATGGTAAATATTAATTATATCTATTATTAATAATAACCTAATGAAGAAACTAAAACATGAAACACAAAATACCCAGGAACTTAATTGAGTTTAGTTTATTTGCTTTAGACATCTTATTAAATTAATATGAATATCAGCAGTTAATTCTTGCCCATGAGGCAATATTTTTGCCATTGTTGGCACCTATTTGTGTTCTACTATACATAGAACTAAACAGTTTTCCAATAAGATTTTGAATAGCCCGCTATCTAGGCTGCTGTCACTTTTGCAGCTATCATCTTTTAACATTTGACAAGCCATTAGTAAAAATTCAACAATACACGCTTCAACAATGCATTGAATTTTTTAAAATTTACTACAGAAATGGTGAAAATTTTGCAGGCTCAGTTCGCCAAACTAAAGCACTTTTGGGTCGTCGTAAAGCACCTTCTCGACCAGTAATAGTAAAACTGGTTTAAATTTTTTTTTCAGTTGGGACAACTTAGTGATGTGAAGAATCGAAACCGTATGCGTAGCTTAAGAACAATTGAGAATATTGCTGCTGTACCCAATAGTGTTAACGAAAACCCAGCTTTGTCGATTCCTCGTCGATCTTTGGAATTAGACATTCCAAAAACCACATTACACCGTATTTTGCATAAAGACTTAGGTTTGAAGGCTTTTAAAGTTCAGTTAACCCAAGAACTCAAGCCGGTCGTATCTTTGCTTATTGGGTCCTTGAAATGCATCAAAATGATTCGGGATTTCATCGAAAAACCATCTTCAGTGATTTTCAGTCCATTTTCACTTCGGAGGCTATGTGAATAAGCAGAATTGCCGCATTTGGGGCTAAGAAAATGCAAGAATGCTTATTAGAAAGCCTTTCCATCCTCAATGTGTCACTGTTTGATGCGGTTTTTGGACTGACGGTGTGATTGGACCTTACTTATTCGAAAATGAGGATGGTGCAACAGTTACAGTGAATGGTTTGCGCTATCGAGCTATAATTAATGATTTTTTATACCCAAAATTGGAAGATATTGATGTGGACGACGTTTATTTTCAACAAGACGGCCCTACGTACCACACAAGTAACGAAACAATCGCAATTTTTCAAGTTTTGCAAGTTTCCTGGTCGTGTTATTTTGCAAAGAGGTGATCACAATTGGCCACGAGATCCGAGTTAACACCTATAGACTTTTTTCTTTCAGGCCACGTGAAAAATAAGGTCTATGCCAATACTTCACAATCGATTCAAAACTTTAAAGATGGAAGTCGTGAAGTTATCGAATACATACAGCCGTAAATGTCCGAATGGGTCATGGAAAATTGGTGCTGCAACCTTAATCGTGGCGGCCATTTGGCTGATATGGTTTTCCATCGTTAATGGCATACCTTTTTCTTTATATTGAAATAAATATCCATTGATATCTCTTAAAAAATACTCGTTTCATTAAATATCAATATGAAACCTATTATTGGAAAACCCATTATTTCATCATATTTATGTCAATATGACATTTGTTGTAACAAAGAAAACCTCCGCGTGGTTTGTGGGAAGTTTTCACGATGTTTCGATGAGATCTCTGTCATCTTTTTCAAGTGTTTTCTCTTGGAACAGTCAAGGAAGTACTGGGCTCTTGTATGGTTGGCGGTCTATTTGTGTGGTTAATTTTTTATGATATTTTTATTTGTTTGATGATTTTTAGTATGTGTTCCCATGTGTTTGGGGGGCGTTGAGAATCGTCTCTTTTGTTCATTGATCGAGGTCGTCTATTTCCAGTGCTCTTCACATGATACGTGTGTCGATGTATTTTGTTTTGGCTAATGTTTTAGTTTTTTGTCAAGTCTATATGGCGTCGGTTGTTTATGTGGTGTTGAGCCAATGTTCTTGATTTTTGTTATAGTTGTGAAGGCCTTTGTTATGTTCCGTTTTTTGAGGATGCGTACAATGTTACCTTTTATGTATGAAAGTGATTACTTTGTTACAGGTGGCTTTTCGGTGTTTTCGGAGGTTTGGATTGCAAAACTTTATTGATGTGGTGTGTGTCCGTTCTGCCATAAGTATATTTTGACGGTTTTCATTTCTGTGTGTTTATTTGTTGGATCTGTTAGACGTCCTTATCGGTTCATTAATTATGATGGGTGGTGGTAGGATTCCGCGGGTAGGTATCGGTTCGTATACTGTGTGTTCTAGTGTGCCTTCTGGTTTTCGGGTTTTTGTGTTATAAGGATATCGAAGAATGGAATTTGGTTGTGCTCTGCAACTTCTATTGTGAGTTTGGTCTACCTATCGTAGCAATGTATTTGGTTTGTATTGTGCCGTATCCATTGCTGTTATTTCAAAATTTTCTATGAATATGTTGGCTAGGATAGGCGATCACCACTTTCCCCTACGATAATTTCATAGATCACCAGTATTAAGACATAAAAAAAACACTCATAAGAATATAAAACATGTGCAAAAGAACAAGAACCCGCTAACTAAAAGTAGTACTGGATGAAGACGTCAATGTAAACATAGAACCACAGAGAAAACTAACGAAATAACAGAGCTCTTCAATAACATCCATACAGCATCAATACTCTCAGATTAGAACTAAACCAAAGTAGTGGGGAGTTTGGTAGTTAAATTTCTTCATTGATTAGGAGGCCTGTTTTTTCAAAACCTGAAAATCAACAGATTTGAAAAACGGGCTTCCTAATCAATGAACAAACTACCAAACAACTACCAAACTCGCCACTACTAAAATATTCCAACCATAGTGCCAATTGTGTTAAATATGCATAATTATAAGATTTCTAATTTCATTGTAAACTTTCATTCATCTGAAAAAGCAATAAATTTGCGAAACCATTGTTGTGAAAATAATCACAGATTTATTCATATTCTTAACTAAAAACTGAATATGAATATTCATCATCTTAACGCCTTATGAATTAACGAATTAAATTGATAAAGCCTATTAAGAAGCAATACACGGATTTATGTTAAATTGCCAAAAATAATACAGAAAGTTAAAATGAAGGTATAAGTGACATATAGATGGGCTTTAGAATTGAGATGGAAACCAGTTAGATACTTTTCTTCTTAAATGTATTAAGATAATGATATGAATAATAAAAGGTATTTTATTACATCGACCTTTAGAAATGTTCATAGAATTTGTCACTCAAAAGCATCTAGAAATATTAAAGAAGAAATCTATTAAAATTGCATTGAAACACTTCACAAATTGTTTTTATTTACTATTTACAATGTACTCATTATCAATAGTTTTATTAACCACGGAGATTAAGAATAATCTTTAACATCTACTAGCATCAAAGAGCAACTGCTGAAATAAAAAATGACCTCCATGAAGAAGTTAGATTATGTCGTCGATCAGATAAAATTACGTACTCCCAGCTCTGCTATGTACAGTGAACATTCTTTAAAAAAAACATTGTCACTGATTATAAACGTAGAAACCTTCAGCAATAAATGTTAATCAGATGATACAAACATTATAAATAACACCATATAAGAGCTTAACACCTATTTTAAACCATATGGTAAACCCCCTTGCCAAAAAATATGAATTAAATATCAACATGAAGAAAGCCACAGTCATACCTACTAAATTAATCACATTTAAAACAAAAAATAATAAGTAACCTCTCATGAATATTTGAAAACATATAAACAACACATATTTAGAAATTAAAACTAGAATAGAAAACTATCTATCTTCAGAAAAATGAAAAAATCCTGAAAAATATTCTTCATCGTATTATTTGGAATGCAGATCTGGAAAACATCAATAACTTGGAAACATGGAAAATATTGTGTTGTAGGATGGCACTAAAATTTTCATAAACTATAACCATTAAAAGACGGATCCACAAAATAGTTAACTTATATACCTTAATTGAAAACACAGTTGTATTCCTTTCTTAACTTTTTATTTTTTCACTGCTAAATGTACTTAGTGCCAGGTAGTGACCCAGGGCTCTCCCTTATCACCCCTCCTTTACAACATTTTTTGTCACGACCTGTATAATCCCAACCCTACATATTTTGATCCTTCTCTTTGCCGATGATACCACCCTTATCGCCCATGCTCCATCTCTCCAGGTTGCCCAACAATCCCTTCAAAAATCATTCAATGCGATCCAATCCTGGTGCTCCAAATGGCGTATAAAAGTCAACCCCTTCAAATCCAAACTCCTAATCCCGCATCACAAAATTACGCCACACTCCCCCTCCATTATCATAAACAATACCATAATATACCCTACATACTCCTGTAAATACCGAGGCATCCTGTTTGATTCCCATCTCTCCTTCAAAGCCCATGCACAAGCTATAAAGGTAAAGATTAAAACTAGAGCCCGACATTTTCGAGCTTTAACTTACAAAAATGAAGGTATTTCTACCAAAACTGCAGTGACAATATATAAAGCCATTTGTCGACCTCTTATAGACTACGGTGCAATCCTTTTCAACCAAATCCGTCCTTCCACTCTCCACCACTTTAACGTCGCCGAAAGGTCAGCCCTACGAACCCTCACCAAACTCAGACACCCAATTAACCCGCTCCATAATCCCTCAAACGAGCTACTTTATGAATACACCCAAGTTACTCCTATCTCCCAACGTATACATAGTCTAAGTCTTAAATTCCAAACTCAGACACCCAATTAACCCGCTCCATAATCCCTCAAACGAGCTACTTTATGAATACACCCAAGTTACTCCTGTCTCCCAACGTATACATAGTCTAAGTCTTAAATTTGCCAACAATCCTTTTAATGTATCCCTTCTCAACAAATTAACAAATTTTGCATTCCCCGAAATCCCAAGATCCCATCTAAATATAAACACCCTTCAGTCACCCTACATCAATTCATTAGTGCGAATCATCCAGAAAGTTAAGCTAGCTAGCAAAGTTATTTATTTTTTTACACTAAATTAGAGTCAAGACAGGACAGAAAGACCGATGGTCGATAGCCCAAACGGACAGACTAACACATTAGATATCATTTGTAAATGTTTTTAACTTTGTATATATGTTCGAATAAAGATGTTATTCTCTCTGTAGTTAGTGCCCGAAATGTACATTTAGCAGTGAAAAAATAAAAAGTGAAGAAAGTGTATTTTCAATAAAGTGATATTAACCTTCATGTACTCAAGCAACTACATCAAGGTTACATACCTTAGTTACATGAAAAAATTATGACAATATGCAATATATTTAGATTTCCTTCAATTTAGTTACATAATGAGAGGATAAATATTCAAATATTCTTCGACTGAAATTAAAAGGAAAATTTTGAGAGAAAAGATCATATAGAAAAAGTAGAATAGAGTGGCTTCTAATTATGAATAACGGATTTGAAGGCATGTACGCTCTAATTTAAATATTAGATTCAAGGAATACAGTTATTACATTAAAAATCAGAATTCAGAAAAATAAAAAATAATATGAAACTCCTAAAAGAGTCCGATTATTATAACTTAAATATATTGGAAGCAGTTTAAACGCAGAAAAATAAAGATATTTTTATATTAACTTTAATTTGACCTCCTTAAATAATCCGTTTTTAAATTTATTACCGCAATAAACATCATCAGTCCTTCAGGTACTTAAAGTTTGCTATTTATAATCTAGCATTTAATAAAATAAGTGAAAAAAGTGCCAAATTTTTTGGTTTTTTCTTTTCTAAATTTGATCTCAGAATTTTCTACTAAAAAATAATTAATATAGACCATTCTAAATTTGTTCACAACAAGGATTCTTACAAATGTAAAATATTTGAATAGTCTTAGAGAATGTTCCTCATTCGTTGCTAACAACAGCTTGCTTACTTATATCTTACTTAAAATCATAATTAATAGATACAAATCAAAATAGATGTCAGGATATCAAAAATAAAATATCCTCTTACTTTTACGTACGTAAAAATATACTTAAAACCGTCTTAGTACTCTTGGTTTCTGTAGTTCTCACAAAGTTATTATCTGTTATCTGTTAGAATATGTTGCACACAAGATCGTTGTATTTTTATAAGATTTTTGATCAATTATTGGTAAAATTAGAAGAAGTAAAACTCTTAACTAACGCACTTACTATGTTTTAACCACTAAAAAATTATGTAATATATATACATATATTACAAAAACACACGACTTAAGTTTCGACGGTTTAATGTCATTATCAAGTGGTTAGTGGTTAAAACATAGTAAGTGCATTAGTTAAGTGTTTATCATGAATTACCACGTAGTAACGGTCACCACAATCCTTATAAGTAAAACTCTTGTTATGTTCCATTTCTTTATTTTTAAATAACTGACACGTGTTTCGTTCTTTGCGGATCATTATCTTTTTAACTTTGATAATTATACGCAAGGACCTAAACACGTGTCAGTAATCTGAAAATAAAGAAATGGAACATAACAAGAGTTTTACTTCTCCTAATTTGAAAATTTCGTTCCATCAAGAGAGTAACAGAACAAGTATCGATTAAATTATTGATAACTGTCTTTCTACTGCATTGCCTTTTTATTTAATAAATGTTATTGAAACAGATGCTTAATAATTTTAATTATATAGGATATAATACAAGTTTTCACTTCTGCTGCGTAGATAACGGCAAACACAACGCATTTTGAAGAATTAAAAGTAGAATACAAAATTGTGTTGGTATTTTCTACAAACCCTCGACTATCGTTTAATAACTGTTTAATTCTCGCTTTAAATTTCTTGATCTGTAAATATCTAATGCATACAAGTTTTGCTCATTAAAATGATTTGATATTTTGTCTTCTCTAAATTTAATCTAAAAACAATCATTCTATTACAAGCTTCACTTTTCTCGTTAAAATTTCTTTCACGTACCATAAATGTTTTCCTTGCCTACTTTCCCTTCTAAATTAGATCTTTCTAGATGTGTTCACAAGCGGGATTCAAATGTGAAATATTTGGTTAGTCATAAAGAATTTCTCTCATTCATCGTTCCTTAACAATAGCCTTACTTTTCTCTAAATCTAAAATCATACCTTAAAAATAAAAGTTGAAATAGGTGCCAGGAAATAAAAAATATATGAACTGATTAACGAGGTACTTAGTTGAAAATCCATATTATATCTAATTTATAATAAGCGGTTGATTTTCAAATTTTTATTTAATTCGCTAAAATTTTAAAAATCAATCACTTATTAATAATTAATAGTTATTTAAGGTACAAGTGTAAAAAGTGATGCTTTATTGCACGAACTGGCGTTTAAAAACACGAGCGAGGAACGAGCGAGTTTTTTAAAGCCAGGAGTGCAATAAAGAAACTTTTTACACGTGTGGCTTACAAAATTTTATCTTCGATCGTTAAGGATTTCAAAGAATATATTCTTATGAGTAATATTTTAATGTCATTTCAATAATTCAATTAATGAAAACATATTTTACCCGCAGTGCACTAATGAAAGCGTTACTTAGCAACCAGTAAACAAGTTGCACAAATGTCGGCCGCCATTATTATTTATGGAAAAAATATTCGCTTTATTGTAATCGCTTCGACTTGCATTAAATGAAATCTTCAGAGTTCTTAAATCTGCCATTTCGTTTGTATTATATATTTTATTTATAGTTTATTAGTTATTTGTATCAATTAATAAAAAAATACGTTTTTCGTCGAAAATTTGTGCTATAATATATTCATCTGTCAAATTTGACATTTCTGTGCAGTAAAAACAGTTTGACATTACCGTGCAATAAAAACGTAAAAAAGCACTAATGCTTTAAAAAGCCACTTTTACAATGAAAAATGATGCAAAAAGCGTCTACTTTCTGTACGATCGTAGATAAATATTAAAAATAGTTCTATATTTTATTATATGTCATATTAACTAATGTCATATTGACAGATTATACACATTATTTTTACATATTGAAATATCAATTAATATAATGGAAAAGAAGAAATGAGCTTAAGAGCTGAATAATAGCTGCCGGAAGAACACCAACGAAATATTCTTCATGGGAATAGGCTGAATGGGCCAAAGTGGAAGAACATCTCGAAGACATGAAATCTGCCAGGGTCTCTTCAATTAAAATGTTAGTAATATTATTCATAATAGTATGTATTTTGAATTAATTTAAAAAGAGAAACAAAGCAAACAATAAATAAATATGAATCTCTTTCTCTTTCATACCTCATAAATACACATAAAGCCATCTTGAAACTTTTGCTTATTTGAGGGCCCACAAGGGTATTCTCTGTTACATTTTAGAATATGTTGAACCCAAGGTCTCAGGCAACGAAGTGGCTGATGAACTTGCAAAAAGAGGTGCAATTGCCACCCCTATATAACCAGAGCCGTTTTACGAACTTCCGATGGCGCCCAGAAGAGAGCTAGTGCAAGAGGACAGAAGACGCAAGCACTGAAAACGACTCATCAAAATCAATCACAGCCACAAGGTGCTAAGAACTTTCCGATACCATTTGTGGAAAATGGGAAAAGCGGAAAGTGGAAACTGCAGATCATGTGATTTGGCAGACGAAACGACCGAGCACATACTATGCACTTGTGTCGCAATTGTTAACAAGCGTATTTCACACTTCGGTAGGACCCTACTTAACCTATAACCTATAACCCAATGTCAGTGTATTTTGATAAGATTTTTGACTAATTATTAGTAACTGTCTTTTTCTATTGCAACATTTTTTTGTTCAAAACTTATAATTGAACCAGATGACTAATAATTTTACTTATATAAGAGATTATGCAAGTTTCAACTTATATTATACTTATTCTATAAATTTTATTCTTAAACATTTTTAAGATTCTTGACTAACTTTTTATTTTCTGTCAATTAAAATGTCTTGTATATTAAATATTTCAGTCTACTGGTTTCCACTTTTTTTCAGAAGTAAGGATTCTACAGACACTTCATATGTAATCACCCATAAAGAAAGTAAGGTATTTTTGTAATAAATATTAAAATATGTAATCAAGAAAAATTTTCTTTAGAGCCGTTGGGATTTTGTAAATATTACTGCTGGTATCTTAACTAGAATCAACCAGATGATGTTTTTACCTTAAAGAAATAAAGACTGGTCTTCTGGAAGTCTTGTATTTAGTGATGAAACTTTTAGGTGGATATTTTATTTATTGTTAAATATAGGTATTCATTAAAAAAAATTATTAAAGAGGAGGAATGCTTGGTGCACTGCTCTTCAACCAGAGGAGTGTGGGACTCCTCATATTCCTTCTGAACAGGCCCTACCCACTAAACCTCCTCTCTCATCTTGGTACAGGGCACCAGTGGTATCACCTAGTCATTCTTCACCTGGTGTCCCCTCAGCCGTACCTGTCGCCTACCTGCTTATCCCGCCAGTTCCCTCTGCTTGCCGGTCCTTAATCTCCAGTAGTTTAGTCTCCTTTGCCTCTAGCACTTTCTTGACAAACTTGGCCACCGTCTCCCAATTGTCGCATCTTCTTAACATCGTGGGTATCAGCCCCTCGGGGGTTAGTGCTGTTCCCAGGGTTTCTACGACCTCGTCCCTCTCCTTCTTCCAGGAAATACAATAGAAGAAAGTATGCTCGGTGTCATCAGTTGGTGCCGCACAAAGCTGACAACGCTCGTCAGCCGACTTACCTATTCTACTAAGGTATGCCCCAAAGCACCCGTGCCCTGTCATCACCTGGGATAAGTGGTAACTGACCTCGCCGTGTGGTCTATGAACCCAGGTTCCGATTCAGGGTACTAGTCGCCTCGTCCATGAACCCTTATTGCTGTGGGACCATCTTTCCTGCCATCTTGCTTCATGCTTGACCTGCATTTTGACCGTGCCTTTAGGCCATGGAGGCCAGGACTTCCGCTGCATCCGTGGACGTTGTCCTATACCCTCTGATGACCCTCAGGGTTCCGGGTCGCATAGCTATACGTAACCGGTCGACATTCCTGTTCGCAAAGATGCAGTTTGCTCATGCCGGTGCCGCATATAGTAATTTAGCCTTGACCACCCCCACGAGGACCCGTCGCTTCGCTTGCAAGAGCCCATCGATGTTCCGTAGTAACCTTCCCACCGTACGGGTCGACTTGGCAGCTCCAGCCACCGCCTTAAGCACTTGTGCACTACATAGGGACCCCTAGGTAATTCACTTGCTTCCCCACAACGACCTCTCGCCCTAGCATACTAATAATTTCTCCCCTACTCTTCCCTGCGCGACGATGCGACATTCAGACGCCCCTGGTTTTGTGGGCGCACTACCTGTTACCGGCCATTCCTAATCTTTCTCTTCCGCTCCTTTATATATTAACATCCTGTTTTGAAGGTAGCTCACGAGAATCGCCACCAGGTATCCTGGTATAGCTCTCTCCTCCAGAACTCTTACAATGGCTGTCCATGGGAGCGAGTTGAAAACGTTCTTGATGTCTAGCGCAACCACAAGACAGTGTTTTCTGCTCCTGAGGGGGCCCTAGTTGGCTTCATACGCTAGTCTACGCATATGGAGTATGGCATCAACCGAGGATCTGCCCTTTCTGAATCCCTATTGGTTGTCCGACAGGCCACCATGCTGATTATCCAGGCATCAAGACGGTCACGGATCAGCCTCTCCAATATCTTGCCCTCTACATCTATTAGACAGAGGGGTCGATACGCCGCCGGGTTGTCCAGGGGTTTACCGCCTTTGGGCAGTAGAATTACTCTTGCTTTCTTGTAGGCAGACGGGAAGCACGCGTTATAATGTTCCGCCATCATCCTGGGGAACTGCAACCCCAGGGTCTTGAACGCTTCGTTGGGAACTCCACCCGGTCCTGATGCTTTACGGCTCGGAAGAGCTTGGAATGCCCCCAGGATTTCCTCTGGCTTCCCTCCTCTGGCAACAATCGCCACTGTTCCTCCTGAAGCCATTGCTTCCGGAGATGGTCGTGACAGGCCCATCTTCCCTGTTACTATCCTATACGGCTTGCCCCAGGGGTCATTTTCAACCTCCTTGATCAGGTCATTCCAGGCGACCTTTTTCGCAAGCTGGATAGCCTGGATAGATAAAAGATCATAAAAGTAACCTTTACTGGTAGCAGAGCCATCAAATTGGCATTATGCGAAAGGCGAAGATCATGCGGACGTGAACTCTAGCCTTTCCATGTACAGTCGATATTTTTGTATACATTTTTTGAATTTTTGTAAGTTTTCCGAAACAGTTATATTCACATATTGGATAAGTAAATAAATATCATAAAAAACAATTAAAGCAATTAGGGAATCTTTTCTTGCGATCTTGAGTTCTAGTTAAAATAGATATCTCTAAATTTATAATTTCTTTATTTAAGGTTTTCTCCTTTTTCCGTACGACCCTGTTTGAAGTCATTATTTTTATTTGACTCAATAATTACTAAATTAATAAATTTGCGCTATTATAAATTTTCTGAAAACTGTATTGTTGAATAATATTAATAACTAGATGCTCTTTAATTTAGAAACAAGTAACAATCTATTGTTTTTCTAGAGTTTTTTTATCAGGTAATCTTAAGTACCGTTTAAAGTAGATGTCATTACTTAGTTTCGTTGCAAGAAGCTGAATTATTCCCTTAAACTAGTCAAAATCTATAATGAAATCATTTAAATCTCTGCGATTTCTAAATGTTCTCTATTTCAGAATATATTAAGACGATTTTTCTATAGAATTTATGATGTGCAATCTTAAGACTCCGGTACTCGCTTTAATAAGATACATGATCTATTTCTTTAGCGACCTCCTTAATAAGTCAATATTATGAAGCGGTGAAATAATGATATAAAAAAATTATTATAATACTAAAACTTGTTAGATCTTAAATTATGATACAAAGAACATTCAATATAGACACGTCAGTGCAATATGGTCCAAATACTAAAGTGTGAGTAAAGAATATTTGTCTCCTATTATCGCCATAAAATAAAATATTTAAATTATTTTAAGGAAGTAATTTATTTTCAAAGCAGAAAAATGTAATGAAAAATTAATTATATGAAAGAAACTGTATTTTTCGGCTTGTAAAATAAATGAGGTGCAATATGTTATTCATCTACTTCTACTATACTAGGTCAATTAATAAGCAATAAAAACCTTTCTTCACTTTTCTTAATACTGTATTAAAACATTGATAATTGTCACTTTGTGTCAATGAGTACAAATACTAAAAGTTAGCATTTCGGATGTTACACAAGTTCCTACCTAAGAATTGGATACAAGCTATCTTTATAATTGGTATAATTGAAAGAATATAAAATTTTGTACACAGTAATCTTTACTTTTTTTAAAAAAGGGAGCTCTTATTTCAGTCTTAATTTCCAAACCTTTAACTAGTCACAATCTCCTTCATTATGTCTTATTTTCACGAGTAAAACTAATTCTAACTTATAGAAAAACCATTTAGGTAGCATCTATTTTCTAAAGCTTTGCACTAGATGTCTCTAAATTAAGAAGATGCCACCTTAATTGATTTCCTCTATTTATGGATACCCAAGATAACAAAATTCCATAGTGAAACTTTGTTTCCCTACCTTCAACTGTGATATGCTAATAAGATCAAAATAGATCCTTGGCTGTTGTTGAAAATGTTTCACCACTCGTTAAGTAAGAATTTAATTCAACGAATAGTTCATTCTCTTTTTCATTAAATTCTTGTATTTGGTGTAATTGAATCATTTCATTGCACAACAAAAGTTAATGATGGTGACATCAACACCCTCTATTCATCATCATTATCTATTATATTTTGTGCAGATGTAAACAACTAACACTTTTAATTTGCTATTGGTAATGGTCACTTTGAGACCGAAATGTACATCCAGCTCAAATAAAAATGAGTTCTGAAAAATTGTTAGTGTTTTATGCAAGTTTATTAATTAAGTATTCACGTAACTCAAGAACAAATTTGGAAACAATTTTAAAGATTTAACATCAGAAACTTAATCCTAAAACATATTTTAATAAGAAAGCAAAAGTTACTCATTGCATCCCAAATAAAACATTGAACAGACCTAACAATTATTTATAATGATCGCATGTCACAATCGTTTTTAATGCAATATGGTTGCTTTAGTAATAATTATTAATGAGTCTAAACTTTTTAGTGCCACTAGGATTCAGTTACCAGTTTGTTACAAAAATAATTAATGTGTCACTTTAAATACAGGCAAAAATTATTTATTTATAATTTTAAGCTTCATTGCACAGTTTGATTATTACCTGGCACAATCACAAGTTGAAAATGGGCACGGCATTGGACGGTCGTGGCAGGAAATGAAAAGCGGTAATTATGTCTTCAACATCCTTAAAATGTCAACGACAATTTAACGCCACGTAGTTGTTAAAACAGTTTTTTTCCTAATTAAATAAAATTATATAAATTGCCTTTTATAAGTACGTATTATTAATGTTGAAAATTTGATCACATAGTTGTAAAACATACGAATTTGAATTATTAATACAACATCCATTACGTTTGTACAAAAAATCATAGTTAAGATATAATCAATTACTATTTTCTTAGTGTATATAACATTTAGAAACAGTTTCATTATAATAAATTATGCTTCGTACTTTAAATAAACAATATTGTTAATTAAATAAAATAATTACTAAAAAATATATATCTTTAAAAAATGTATGTCATATAGAATTAGAGAAAAATTGTTGTATAAGAATATTTAGTTATCTTTCATAATAACAGTCGTCATTAGCAGCTTTATTAATTCAGTTTTATTTAGTAAATTTTATTTTTATTTAATAAAAGAATAATAAAAATAATAATGTTACTCAATAATTTTCCTTTCAAAAAATTGATGTTCACAATGCGTGTAAATTGTGAACAGCAAATGACCAATAACAATGGCTGCCTGACGTTACATGTGTTGAACAAATCAGATCAATGTTTATAATTGGAGGCAATCGATCGTCGACGGTCTGCGGTTGTTTTTTTTTCCACAAAGAAAGTTTTTGCAGACTCATTCTTCCGAAGGAAATACAAACAATCACCAAGAGAAAGAAAGTGAGCGAGCGACGTAAAATTCATTCAGTTCATTTGCGAATGTTGCATAATCAGATATTGTTCATCGGTTGCGCAAACGGAATATTATCTGCAATTTAAATCGATGACCGTTTATGCATTTCACTGAATATTTAGAGAGTGGTGATATTTTTCATAGGGATCTTATACAAGATGTTCTACTCTATTGGTCGTCTGTAGTCTTAACGTCTCAACAACGTCTCAACAGTTAATTTGGGATTTTATGTTAGCTGAAAATGTAGTCAACAAAAATATGTTCATTAGTTTATTTGCACTTAATAATTTTAATATCAAGAAACCTAAAGATAAATCCAGATGGATGTTGCAAAAGAGTAATTCATTCGCAACAGTAGAAACGAACCAAATCTGGATAAGAGTGGATTAACATCTTAATGTGAACTGAAGAGTTTTGATTCGAGTTTAAAATTCTTGTAAATGTCATGTCTGTTTAACTTCTTAAGATTTATTAAGAAAAAATATATAAATAATTATAAAAAAATTTTGAAAGGAAAATATGGTATACTTTACAATCTTATGGATTTTATAAAAATATAAACAAGTTTAAATTATATTACAGGTAATAATTACACGACTTAAACATTCGCATGTAATTAAAGAAACAGAGTCTGGTATTACAAATTTTTGATCGTTACAATCATCTACATTACAAAGCTTTAATTTTAGTCTGATACAATTAAATTAAGTAACGTGAAAATTATAACAAGAAGCTGTAATAACAGGAATCTATTTTTTAATGTATAAGTGGATTAATAAAACTAAGCAATATTTAAAGTTAGAGAGTGAAATACAATAAACTAGGAAAAAGAAGAACAAGGGATAAAAGTTATAGCAAAATTATAATAAAATCCAGCAAATAAACAACTAATATTTTCTTCAATTGAATATTATTAGTTTCCATACAGATAAAAACAAGTTTTAACTTGTTAAACATATAACTAATAACTCAAAATAAAAATATTTTCTAAGAAAAAACAATGGTGTTCCCTAAGGAGCTAAACTGAATCTAAATTTAATATTTTTCTTGAATACTTTTCTCACTTATTTCTTGGTGAAACATTATGAATTAATATTATTTAATACTTTTATTATGTAAATTTATACTAAAATTGTTAAGATTGAGCATAAATCGACTATTCAATGGGACAAAAGAATAATTTGTAAGCAAAGAAGAATGTTCCACATACCTGCAATAAGTTAGTGTGATACCTGTAATTTAACCGTTATTTTTTCGCTCTGGCAATATTGCATAACGCATAAAATGTTGTTGTTTTATTGCGGTGGAAGAAACGGCCTTTGAAGGACGTCTCTGGCACAAGTCAAACTGCTTATTTCTCAATTCGTACACACACACACACACACACACACGCGTACACACATTTACACATATCCATATTATCTATATAAACATGTGAGGCGGTTTAAAAAACTGCAATATATAAATAAATATATATATATATATATATATATATATATATATATATATATATATATATATATATTACATTCCTGCACAGTCTGATGAAATAATTCGCGCGTTCAAATTGTTTATAAAAACAAATCGAGCATTCGTCGTCGACGGTTTGTCCTAGAAAAGGCGGTTAATTAACAAATTCCAAAGACCGAGTCTGGCAGAGAGAAGCTTTGATATCGGAAGGTTATATCGATTATATATTTTTTTAGAGAGAGTTTTTCAAGATTTCGCTTACATAACGTATTTACTTTAATTGTGTGCATTTATATTACAAATAATTGGAAATTAATCCCAATTAATCCTTGATTCGATTATTTATTTGTGTTTTTAAAAACTAAAGAGTGATTTTTTAAGAGCTTTCGGATTTGATTTAAAAGAAAAACACATAAAAATTAGAAAAAAGTACGAAATCTTTATTTGAGTCGATAGAACGATCTATATAATTTAATGTTTAAAGATGATTTCATGTAAATGTTGACCGCGGCTACGCCTTAAATGATTCATACGCTGGGTCCAATGTTGGCATACTCTCTCCAACATATCTGCCGGTATCTCACGAATAAATTCTTTAATATTAACTTCCAGAGCGTCAACCGTTGCGGGCTTGTCCCTATAGACATGAGCCTTAACATAGCCCCACAAAAAATAGTCCAAAGGCGTTAAATCACACGATCTAGGCGGCCAATGGACCGGCCCCAAATGTGAAATAAACTGTTTACCGAACTTGCCTCTCAATTGGGCCATTGTTTTGCGTGCTATGTGGCATGTGGCACCGTCTTGTTGAAACCACATGTCTGACAAGTCCAGCTCTTCTATTCTGGGCAAAAAAAAATTGTAATCATCGCACGGTAGCGCTCGCCATTCACAGTAACGTTCCTGCGTTCGTCGTCTTTGAAAAAGTACGGTCCAATGATACCGCCGGCCTATAATCTACACCAAACGGGATGCATTGGCAGTTCTTGCAATGCTTCTGGCTGCTCTTCACACCAAATACGGCAATTTTGCTTGTTCACGTATCCATTCAACCAGAAATGAGCTTCGTCGCTGAACACAATTTGCCGATAAAAAAGTGAATCTTCATCCAACTTTGCCAGCGCCCATTCACCAAAAGTTACCCGTTGTGATAGGTCGCTTGGCTTCAATTCTTGCACCAGCTGTATTTTAAAAGGTTTTACACCCAAATTCTTCCGCAAAATTTTCCACGTAGTGGAGTAACAGAGGCTCAATTGCTGCGAACGGCGGCGAATCGATAATTCACGGTCAGCAACAACACTGGCGGATACAACTGCGATATTTTCTTCTGTCCGCACTCTACGTATATGTGTTGGTGGTTTAATGTCCAATAATGTAAATTTGGTGCGAAATTTAGTCACAAGATTCCGAATAGCCACCTCAGAAGGTCGCCCAAACTGACCATAATGTGGAATAAGTGCACGATGCACTTTCTTAACCGAGCATGAATTTTGATAATAAAATTCAATAATCTGCAAACGTTGTTCGTTTGTAAGTCGATTCATGGTTAAATTATAGAAAAAACTGAACATGTTTGTCAGTTGACATGTTACAGGAAAACAGCTGAGCTGCCAAAACAGTGTTGCCAAAAAGAAAGTTGCTAAAAAATCACCCATTATATCTAAGACAAATTAGTTTTCCATCTGTTATATTTCCTAATATATTTATAGAGGTTTTATCTTTAATTCAAAGTAATTTTGAAAAATCAAAACAGTTTGATCGTAATTCAGAGCAGTAATTTTAACAACATACAGCAATAAGTGCATGATTGATTATATATATATATATATATATATATATATATATATATATATATATATATATATATATATATATATAGCCATGCTTCATACTTTACTCGATATCATGTTCTATCAGTCATAATGACGTTTCTTTAGAAACAGGTGATACGAACATTTTGGGCATATTCTACTTCCGTAAAGGAAAGAAAGCTGCTCGAGCTCATAAAAAAAGTTTATTTTTGATTAGAACTAAAAACAACTTTTCTAGTTTACTTCTAGAATAGTTCAAACATGTTTCAACACGGGTTAAGTGAGCAATTAATAAATATATGTGAAATTTATGGTTATGATTGCTTGACAAGGCATACGTGCCAGAATTGGTTTAATGAAATCCGTTCTGGAGATTTACTATTAAAGACGAACAACGTTCTGGTTATTGAACTTGATGACGACCAAATCAAAACCATAGAAAAACATTTAAAACGCCTTGAGCTTTTTAAAAAGCTCAAAAAACATCCAAAGCTGAATTGTATCAGAAAGAAAACATGTTGTGAATCTGGAGAGATTACAAAAGTATTTTATTTTTTGAACTGCTTCCAAGGAATCAAACGAATTACTCAGACCTTACACATCTTTGATCACTGAATCATAAATTACTGGAGTTTAATTGGGAAGTCATGTTACATTCCCCATATAGCCGCAATTCTAGATTTTTTTTAAATTGTACAACTTTTAATAATGACAAAGACCTTAAACCTCACTTGGATTAGGTTTTTGCTGAAAAGGACCAGAAATTCTACGAGTGCGGAATCATAAGGTTGCAAGATAGAAGCCTAAGGATCATTAAACAAAATTGAAAAATTTGGTTAATTGAGCAATCCATTAGTAGGCCTATTCAGCTTATTAGCCCATTAAAGAAACAAGTGGTCAGTAATAATACGACATTTAGACTCCTTTGACATAAAAGGTATTTTTTGTATTTTTTTGCAATTTTTATTCGTATCTGATAAGTTAACTAGACCTATCAGAATTGTATTGTATTTTGTTCTATGTACTCAAATAACCCGGAAAGTCTACACTTCTTGTGTTCTTCCACTTAAAGCAGGCTCACTTCAAGATTTTTCATAGCGACTTTTGGCTACTTAAGCATTTTTACTTTAAGTACCATACAAAGTTTGTATCCCAAAAGAAAAAAATAAGAAAAATAAGATTCCCTAAGAAAATAAAATAGAATTATACAATGAAAGTGATTTAAAAAATACGTCCAGATACATTAAAAGTTACAAAAAGATATATTTAGACTCGGCTGAAATTTGAACATCTGAAAACTTATCCCAAATTAGTAAAACAAAGACAATGTTATATCCTTAGGAACATTTTCTTAAATAGTCTAATGAGCGTTGAATTCAATAATCAAATATATAGTATTAATCCATTATAAATTGTTCCTATGATATAATAATATTAAAAATCTTAGTTGGTATAGAAATTCTTAAAGTAAAACTGCCCTTCAACTTCGTCAACTTTGTCAAGGTGGCTAGAGACCTACACCTCCCATCACTGGTGGTGTATAATGGGCCTCTATACTGTTACTACGCCTCCCTCCTTTTTATCCGTATTCGTCCTTCAAACGATCTGCGTGACGAATTGTTGGCTATTATTTCTACTTAAAGTTAGTCCGGCAGGTACTTTCAGATATCAATAAAACATATTTTTTAATTCTTCATGTGAATAAGTGAGAACAAAAATATTGTCTCAATAAATTAAAACGAGAGACTAAATCTAGGACCATTACATATCCAGTTGATGTTTTTCATGTAATAGGTTTATTGTTAAATCTGTTGAAAAGTCTCTAAATTGAAAGAAACTACCAATCAGGTTTAGTAACAAAATGACATAATATTTCAATATGCAGACAGTAACAGCTTTAAGAGAACAAAATATATGAATATAAGTTTATATATTAGTACCAGAAGAAAGTTCATATATACTAACCATGGATGCAGATGATATGGTGTTGATGGGAAGGCATAAAAGAGATGTTAGCAAGCGTGGAGAAATACAAGAACAGAAGAGATTTAAAGGAAAATTTAGGAAAAGCAAAGTGTGAAATGAGATTTAGGAATAAAGGAAGGGAGAAAAGATAAAAGAGTTAGAATAGAAGATATTGACTCCACGAGGTTGTCAGTATAACTGTAATTCTGCTTTTCCAGTGTCTTTGTGACTGGGGTTGTGGACTCAATTTGTTTATATTACCATCTATTTGTATACTTGGTGGAGGTCTTTATATATAACAGGTGCAATCTATTTCCTGCTTGACGTATTGTGCTTTTACAGAAGCGTGAGGTCGACTTCTGTCAGCATTCTTGGCATACAGCTCTGAACTTCTTGTAGTCGTTGTAAATTGAATTTTGTAAATAGTTCTTTTTCAATTTTCTTTAAATTTCTGAACGCTTCCTCTTGGAGAACACATCCGTCTCCAATCTAATCCAGGACAGAGTATCTCTCGATTCAAGCCAGTTCTGGATGTGCTTGCTTATACTTCCACTTGCAATGGTGATTTTAATCACTTCTTGTCTTCTTGAGGTAACAAATGTTGGTCACAATATCTTTTGGGTATGTGTAGATTTATGCTCAAAATAAAATCGAGCCGAGCTTTTGCCCTTTTATTGGCGTCAGTGTTACTCCATACTAAGTGATCTACATTAGCATTACAACCTATAATGAGAATGATGTTGGTTTCATAGTATCTTAGCACAACCTTCAGTTCATGTGAGGAGATGGGTCTTTTGCGTCCTAGAGTAAATATGTGGAGATTAGAAAAACCTTACCACAATCTTCTACTTTGAAACAGATCACTTTGAGAACATAAGATTCTTTGATTAGTACCTGGGTATTTTATCATTACTTTGGAGGTTGTGGTTTATTGTTTGAACCGCATCCTTACAATGATGTAATTTTATTTGAATTATATTCAGTTACTGCATTTTTATTATATGAATTCAAAAGTTGTATTAACCTTGAGAGCTGTCCATTGGAATGGTCTCATGGCAAGATTCCTCTTTGATGTCCTCAGCTTCCCTTGGGCTGTATGGATGGTCTTACTAGAAGTTTCCGTGACAAGTTGGAATTTGTAACTGAGACGACACATCCCATCCTTACCACGCTGTTGTGGTAGGCTGATTTCTTCGTTTAGAACACCCATCACGACCAATCTGTTTTCGGGGTGTGGAAGATCCACCACTGATCTATCATCAGTTCTCGGTTCTGACCAGTCAGGAGCTAAATTTTCTGCTTCATATTCAGAGGGTGACCGGGCAACCATAGGGTTTCATGTTTAAGAGTTCGGGAGATTATGGGGAGCATAGTAAGTGTAAAGCGTGGGAGTGGAGATAGGAAAATATGAAAGATAGATGGATAACAGTGCAAGAGTGACATGTGATCTATGAGATACTCGCGTGAGACCGATCTTGATGCATGGGGTAAAGGTATGAAGGATCAGGAGGTACGAAAAGTTAAAGAGAAATCGCTGCTTGAATAAAGTGTATTCGGGAAGTATGGACGAATAATAAAGTTCTATAATGTTATTGAAGTAACAGTAGGCAAGAGTGGAAGATCATATTATTATGAATTCAAGCCATTCCATGTGCGATCAAAATTTTTGTAAGAAATGTTTGTAATATATATTTGAATTTTATTATATAAGAACAATGGATAAAATAAATACTATCTACTATCTATCTACGAAAATTATTGAAATTATATATTTTTTTTAAACACATTAAGTAACAACTCCCATTTATGTAGGAATCATTATATCCTCCATGTGACTACCTAAGACTGAGCGGCAACGAGCAGTGCGTTCATTGAAGTTCTCGATGACGCGTTCACAAATATCTAGTGGGATGCCTTTAATAACCCTTCAAGTTTTATCCAACCAAAAGTGTACGTTAACTTTTGGTTTCATAAATCCCCACCATCGTTTAATGATATGTGTGACATATCATTTCATCCACAACTGCGAAAAAACAATCAGAACACATATTAACGGTCGCCGTTCACAGTGATGGCAGTTCCTTCATGATTTTTTCTCCTGCCCAGAACCGTGCATTGTGGATTCATCTCATTTTCCACAGTCACTCGCAGATTTTCGGAACCCCAAATTCTGCAGTACCTACTAAGGTGAAAGTGCGCCTTATCTAGGAATATTATTTTTTGTGAAGTTATTGTTTTCAGCTTGTCAAGACAAAACCCACTGAGCAAACCGATGTCCCTTTCTATGTTTTGCAGGGTTCAACTCTTGACGCATGCTTTTTCAGATCTTTTGAAGGATTGCTTGCATTGAACTTGTTAATAAATGTATTTGTTGGGCTTGTCGGTGCGCCGATTTTCTGGAGCTTACGGTCACATTATCATGCACGGCAGCAATGTTTTGTTTTGTTCAAACAGAACGCGGTCGTCCTGTTTTCTTAACATTTGCAACAGAACCCGTGGTCTCAAACCTACGGATCAACTTCCAAACTGAGAATTTGGTTGGAGCAGCGTTGCGTTCGAGTATCACACGCATTTCACGAACGGTTGCCGTGACACTTTCATTGTTTTTGTAATAATTTTTTATCGCTTGGATACGTTTTCATCTGTTCCATGACGATTATAAACATTAAACTATACTTCTCACCACACAAAAGCTATCAGGCTACTAATGGGAAGGACAGGAAATAATAAACAAGAAACAAACACGACTGCCAAACGTCACATGACAAAATTACTTCAACTTTACATTTACCTTTACATATTACTTCAGGAAAGCGTGGGGGTTATGACAGAAACATAGAAAATATGGATGGATAACAGTGCGAGAGTGACGAAACGTGCATGAGACCGATTTTGATGTATGGGATGAAGGTATAGGGATTAGGAGGTACAAGAAGTCGAAGAGAAAAGCAGATGTTAGGGGTGGAGAAATTGACTCTTGAATACATATTGCTTCAGGCAATAAAATAAGAAGAGCGTGCGAAGTGAAACCATAAGAGGAGTGGCCATAAAGCTGTGGAATTGTATGAGGGGAGATTGATGAAGGACTTATGGAAGGGATACGAGGAAATGATGATAATGTATGAGAGGGTGGATTTATCAGAGGGGATTATTAAGGAGTGGCTGGAGCAGGGGCGAATGTAGTGGGAAAGATGCATGATAAGGTGAAGAAGATGGAGGAGGCAAGAGAGACAAAAATGCACGAAGAAGAGTGGATATAATGAGTTCGACTTAGAGTGGCAAGTACATGAGAACAGACCAAGGTACCTTAAGTAAAAGAGAGGAGAGGGTAACCTTGTCAACGATGACATAAGGGAGGAATAAATGGTTTGGCAAGGGATATTGAGAATGCGTACTATGTAAGGTCGAGGATATGTAGTGCCATCTGGCAGAGGAATGCAAGGGAGTAGAAGAGGATTGGGTTGATAAATGTAGGTGGGTGAGAGATTTGATAAGAGACGACGAAATCAGGGTAAAGATACTGACGAAGCTGGGGCGAGAAAGGGGACAAAAAAGGCATGATGAATAACAGAATAACGGAGTATAGAATTTATATATGTAATCTAGTACGTCAAATAAAGGTTTTGTTATTGTTGTACCAACTAACAAAGTATATATTTAACAAATTTAAAAAACGTGTCTCGACTATAGCCGCGTTGTCGCAACCCCAGGCTCTCGTTTAGATTTTAAGACCTCCAAACAAGCATCCCTGAAAATACCAGCATCTGTTACCCAGACTGCCGGTGAAATTAGCACAACCGTATCACCGCCACTAATAATTAGGCTTCTCCTACAAACAAGAGAAGAAGATCAGTGCAAGGAGATGTAAAAACAATAAAAAATTATGCGAAGGCATATTCTTTTGTGAATCAGTTGTAAGTATTTATACATTTTTAACTGCAATATACAATTTAAACATATTCTTCAATTTAATCAAAGGTCGTTCGAGAAATTAATAACCAGTAACAATACTACGTCAGGAATTCAGAAAGAAGGGATTTAAAATTTAAATTATTATTATTATTGTTATAATTGTCGCTGATCCCTTCAATGTTAGTGGTTATCTACCCATTTGTATTGGTATTATCATAAAGAAAGGATTTTATCTCCTTTGAAAACTTTCAAATTAACAAAGAACACAGACCTATTAACTAATAACAAAACCGACATAAATTTACTGCTCAAGATGTTCTATCTCAAAGTAAAAATCCTAAACCCTTGCCTACTAATATAATAACTCTTAAATCCACAAACAAATTCATAATGATTTAAATTTTTTCCTAAGAAGTCACAGTTTTTCAAAAATACTTGCGAGTTAATTGCAATAAAAGTATTTTTGGAATTGGAAGAAGAGTTTTTACTTCAACAATTAAAAGTTATCCTGAATCTTTGACATATGGAAGGGTAAAAGTATCGTTCTGTAATACGTGATTTAGATAAGAAGATCTACTCTAAAAATAGATAATATTATATATCAATTATACCAATAACAATCTCAAACTGTAATAAAACTAGTTGCTATTAACCAAATTTTTATTGTCATCTTGACACCAGGTTTTTACTTCTGGGATAAATCTTGATCGAAATTTTGGGGAAAAAGCTGCCCTGACATAAACTTCAAAATGTAATTACAATCAAATTATCTATTTTTAAGTAAATTTTTTATATCATTTCTTCCACAATTCCTTATAAAACTGATTGTTCAAATCCATTATTTTCATTTTAAAAACTTATTTTTATTTCATCAGCTCAATCTTAATCAAAATTTTGAAGACCGAACTGATCTGGCAAAACTGAACAATTTAATTCTAATCAAATTCTAATGTTGTTGAAAACCAATAGTTTTATTTTCATCTGAAAACATTGTTTTTATTTCTTTAATGTTAAGTAAAAATTTTTTGTAACATACGCTACAACTATTTATTCCTAATCAAATTTTCTATTACTAGTTTTTGCGTTTTCAAACATTTTAACTATTACGTTAAACATAGATGTAAGTGAAAAAATAGAAGTAGTGAACTTGAAATTTGTGTAGATTTCAAAACTATATATACATTTGTTTTATATCTCATCAAATAAAATATTCAGACCTACGGTTTTAATTTTCTTGGAAGTTGTTCTGTTCAAAGAAGAGATGAATTTGAAGCAATTGTCTTATAACGACTATTATTCTTAAACGTTTTCCTTTATTTTACTTTTTAAAATTGTAAGGTGTATTGATCAAATAAAATGGATATTGTAAAAGGCAACATCATATATTAATCAAGAGACACTAATTTCATGTATAGTTGTGATTTCTCTCCTTTCTGTACATTTAACAGGCAATTCATAAAAAAAACTCTTATAAAATCATTCGATAAAAGCAGATTGCATTTTGTTTGCAGATTCATAATGATGTTAGTGAATTAGGATATTAACTTAATGCCTTTCTGAATAACTGTCTCATATTTCTGTTGTTGTTTCACCTGAATTCTAGAGTTGTTCTTAATTATTTACTATTGCAAATTCGCCTCGTGTTGAAGAACTTTGACAAATAAATTATTTATTATTATTTAGATTTATTGGGACTTAAAAACTTTAAAAAAATAATCTTATGCCACTTCTATTTCGTCACAAGTCTACAAATGTTATATTAGTTATTCTTAACATATCTCTTGTTTATTATTTATGTTAGATTTCATTACAAAAACAATACATATGAATATACAAAAAATATTATACAAGATATACCAAACTTTGGATGGATGAAGCTGTACTGAGTTCATGCAGCTGCGATGGTCTTTCACTCTAACCCTTTTTTCTGGTAGGTAATGAAAGTCTGTCTTTCTTTATACTTATCATAATTATTTTAATGTATTAATATTTGCCTTAATTTGGCCTTATTTTTCATTTTTAGAGGTAGGATTATGACTGTCAAAAAGACATTTGCAACCAGTCGGAAACAAAATGAAAATTGCACAACAAAACCAATTGTTTATGAGATTTATTCAAACTAGAGATATTGCTAACACACTTGTCATGCAATATAATTATAGAATTTATAAAGCACATATTATCGGCTTACACTCATAAAAATTTTAATGCTAATACCGACGTTAGTATTTTAATCCATATTGTATCCGTTCAATGAAATCGTGGATTAACCGATAACCGATACAAATTGGACATTTCAACGGATTGAGCACGTCGCTGAGAGCAATTGTGGAATCGAGCAGCAACGAAAAAAAAAACGTGACACGCTAAATAACCTTCTCACTACATATCTCTTTTCGAAAAGTAGTTCAAAAAGTTCCGAAGGCGCGCGTGTGGGATTGGGATTAAACTCGAATTACTCATTGCTTATGTAAATGGTTTAATCCAATTATCACCGGATGCGGTATCCATGTAACATTAAACTACATTTATAGGAATAAATGCTACAAAAATAAATTTAATCTTAATCTAAATTGCAATGCATAGCAAAAAAATATTACATGAGCAATAAAATTTTGAAATCAACTACGGGCCAAGAAATTGCAACACCTCCAAGGCGCTAAAAAATTAGTCCCATATTAAATTTAAAAGAAGTATTTCTATAAATATGATATTGGTGCATATTTCGATTATTTAATGGCAGAAAGCTATGGCTTAATAAAATGTTAGACTTCTTGAAGAGTAATACGCAACCCTAATAGTGCCTCGAGTATAGATGTAGTAGTTTAAGGAGAATATCTTACATCATCTGAAAGTGAACGTCCTATTATGAAGATCATCACCTTAGACAAATGGTTATAGAGACAATTTCTTTAAGCGAAATATATCCACATTATCGTTATATCGTTATGGAAGAGAATGCCCTCCAATTAAGTGTTTATTTCTGTCGAGCTTATAAAACATTCTTATAATGTTTTACGGTTAGCTTCAAATATATCGCAATACTTCATTTAGCTAAATCGCACCTTAATCGTACTTGTAAGATTTAAAATACTGTTACAAAATTATATCGCGATAAAAAACGATTTCAAATATTTCAAATGTATTTGGCTTGGGACTTAGCAAACTTAAATATAACATAAATATAAAATACAAATGTTTTTTGCGATTTAAAATTCAAAAGCTAACGTTAAGAAGACATATTAGAGGACTGATTAAAAGACATAAATTTGCATTTTAAAAGGTTGAAGCTATACAAAATATACTTACAAATATTGCAAAGGGATTACACATTCTTGAACTAGAATTTTTAATTTTTTGGTTTGCATAATGGTTGTTCGACGCTTAGCATATTAAGTTGTAAATCAAAATATTTCACACAGGTTTAATCAGAACGCTGTATTGGCTAAAAAAACAAACGTTTTCGGTCTGGAAACGAGAAAATACTTCAATTGCTCGAGCTAAAGGATTCAATATAGGCATCGGTCAAGTGTTTTTTAATATCCTATTGAATACAGAGAAATTATTTAGTGTAATCATGAGTTTTTAATGTTCAGAAGAAAAGCTCAAAAATAATAAGGAAAGAGGAAAAACGAACATTTATTATTGCTCTAGTTGTTAACTATTGTAGTCATAACGTGTTATAATACAATAAGATACTTAAAACACTTTAACTTTGTTTTACCACAAAAGATATTTATTGCTGTGACTATAGTTTCGAACATTCACTGTTCATTATCAAACATAAACTTTATGTTTGATAATGAACACAAACATAAACTTTATGTTTGATAATGAACAGTGAATGTTCGAAACTATAGTCACAGCAATAAATATCTTTTGTGGTAAAACAAAGTTAAGGTGTTTTAATTATCTTATTAAAATGTACCACCAAGTTAACGCCGACAACATTCAAGAATGTTTTAATACATTTTATTTTTATGTTTTATTGTACCCTAAGCGCAAAGTTCTCAAAATAAAGTTTCTTTTATGAATTTTTTGTGACTAATTTAATTTCTTCGAGGAGTAAGTTGATTAGTAACGCCTAGTAATTAATATGTGTTCCTATGTTCTTCTTTTAAAGCAGTTATCAACTCTACCTAATTTATACACGAAGAATCTTCCATTTCGGTTTTAAAAAGCTCTTAAACGATTAGAAATAATTACCAACAGTATAATTAAGGTTAAAATTCTGCTATTGAAGCTGTGGTTTTTGATCAATACTCAATTTAAATTTTAGTGTAATGTGTAGTATCTAATCATTAAGTTGAGGTTACTGTAGACTTTTGCTATATACGTGGAATTTATAGGTTAACATCCAGAAACTTTTAAAGCTTATCAATTTTTTTAAACTCGGTCTTAAAATGTCAGTGCCAATGATCATAAGCTTCGAAATATTCTATTCTAAACTTTCTTGAGCTACCGAAGCTAACTCTTTTTATAGAGCTTTTTAGAGAAAAACGACATAATGGACGAATGGATATTAGACTGTGATAGTGATTTGTTGATGTCCAGATGAATAAAGATATCGGATTAGCCATTCAAATAAACGGTGGATTTCGTCTTCGGCTAGTTCCTAGTTCCCTTTGTATATGTTTTCTAGGTTTGTCTGTTCTTCTCTACTCTTGCTTACTTCAATAAATATAATAATTATACAATAACATTTGTAAAAATATATAATCTTAAACCATTTTTAAGTTCGAGGATTATCTAATGGTAGTTTAAAATATTTTCGTAATTAATAATAACATTATTATTGCATTTAATAATGAAATAAATTTGTCATTTATTTTGGCGCAGAAATAAAAATGTAATGTTTTAAACAAATTTATAATGGTTTATAAATTAAAGAGTAAAGCACCAGAATTAGGCCATAGCCTGCAGTAAGGCGATTAGATGATGCCAGAGAAATTCGTGCGGTTCTAAATATATTTAGATGACGGAGAAAGGTACTTTAAGTGATAATGCATGAAAAGAAAGTGATTAATTGCAGAAAGATATGGTAATTGCTAAACCACATAAGTTACGATATGCCATGAATACAAAAGTTAATTGGTGTACAAAAAATTAAAAATGATGTAACGGATTTTGTGCTTTTCAATATAATAATTATAATCGGGTTGAATGGAGAAATATACCTTCACCACATATTATAATTATGAACATACAAAATTTAATTTAAGTTTCATAACTTATTCAATGCGATGTTACCACATTTTGTGAGTTCGAGCTTAAAATTATTACAGTTAATTAGATGTATAACTAACGTATGCTATAAACAATAATATTAATAATGTATGGCGCTCTTCTACCTATGAAGCAATAGATTGCTGATGGTCATAATTAACGAATACATATAGTACTCATGTAATATTTTTATTTATTTAGAAACTAGATAAATTTACAAAAGTAATAGTGGCCAAAAATAATACAAGTGAATACTAGTATACAAGATAATAAATCTTCTTGAAAATATGCAACAATTAAAACTAGTCAAAAATGGAAAACATAATTAAGAAATAAAATCAAGACTATAGGTTGAATAAGAAATTAATTAATAATTTTAAATTTTACAACGACATAAAGGACTTTAATACATTTTAAAAACTTCGCCAATCACTTTTATTAAGAAATTAATTAATCTAAAGATAACGTTATTAGAAAAATGATTTAAAATTCGTTTGTTATGATCATTATAAAGGAATTCAATTAAATTTAATAATTACCTTAGAACTAACAAATAGTGCATCGTTAAGAATACATAAAATTGCTTTAATAGTATGATTTATGGAGGTTTTACGATAATTGAAACTGAAATACAGGTAATGTGTAAGAAAACTTCAAGGCGCGGCAAATTGGGAAAAACTATATTCAGAAATTCTGCGTTTCACTTCCACTTTCAATTAATAGTAGTAAATAAAGGTAATTATTTCAATCAGTGATCACAAAATCCTTTTACAATGCTATTTGTGCATTTAAATAATTAAATATCTTTACCACTTTAAATCGGTACTGATAATGTTTGTTGTAATATTAGCAGAAAAATCTGTATTTATAAAAATATATTTTAAAGAAACAAACTTCATTTGTAACATTCTATTCTTTGCTTCAGAGGTTACGACATTTAACCGGTAGCCAAGACTTGCATGTTCCTTACTCTGCATGGTCTTACTTACTTACTACTACATACTAAAAATGGGTAATCTTTATCATAATGGAAAGCTTGCCAACATTTAGCTTTAGATGAAACCACTTTTACGCGACGGGACCTCTTTTTCCATCCATCCGTCGTTTCAAAGTATTTTGTTATTTTTGTAATAATAGTATCCAAACTTTGTCTACAAATCCTTTCAACGTATCCCAACAAAAAACCTAAGTGTCAAATTTGCCAATAATCTTTTGAATCTTCTGAAATTCCAATATCCCCTCTAAACATAAACATCATTTAATCACTCTACATCAATTTGTCAGCTCGAATCATCCCAACAATTAAGCTAGAAAGTAAATTTATCTATTTGATGGTAGAGGCGTTTACTTCATGGTACATCTTGAATGACTTGTAATTGAGACACAATAACTTTGTTTTACCACTGTATTTTAAAAATATAGTGGTAAAACAAAGTTATTGTATCTCAATTACAAGTAAATTTATCTATATTTTTCCACACAAATTAGAGTCAAGACAGGGCAAAAAGATAGCCCAGGCGGACGCTCTAACCCCTATTTTAAATTAATTTGTCTTTGTTTTAAATGTATTTGGGTTTGCCCGAATAAAGATGTTATTCTCTCTCAAGTATCGAAAATTCTTGGAAATTAAAAATCAAAATAATATAAATATATACTCTTGAGAACACTAGGAAATTGATTACGTCAGGAGTATGCAATTCTATTTTTCAGTCTGACTAATTTTCCTCTCAATTGAAAACTAGACAGAAAATGAAATTTCAGAAATATTTTCAATTGTTGTTGATTGTATTTTTAAATAATTATATTTGAGATTATATTATTTTAAATTTTTACATAATTTTTTTTGATAATATAAACTTTTAATGCTTTCTATCTTTATGTGTCCTATTAAACAACCAGATTCGTGCAACAATCTTTGTAATCAGTTTCCTAGAACAAATAGGCTTCGCATTTGATCTGGGCCGGATATTTTCCGCCGAAGTACAATAAAAGGTCTAAAATTAAATATGCTTGAATTCTCAATCCCTGAAGAAAACGATGAACTTCCGGAACAGCCTAGGAAATTTCCAAGAAGAAGCACCATACTTCCGATCTTATTTTCAGGGGCAATCACTTAAAACCAAACAGACGTATTTGAGAGCCTCAAGCAACCCATAGAAAACATGCCCTTTTAGAGAATATTATTTGTGCTTCTCCTGCGGTGTTGGTTTTCAAAGAACGACCTCTGAATTGATTCCTTTGATACAACGCCGCTTCCACTTTAAGCAGTTATCCGCTATTAAGGATGAACAAACTGCTAAATTATTGATCAATAAGAAAATTCATCTTTAACATTGGTCTAGGAAAGGGGTAGTGGCAGAGTAAAACCGCATTTACATATATACAAGATCTCATATCACCCGAAAATTGACCTTCTTTAAGCAAAAATATCGACTACCTTATAATTCTTCTTATAAACCTCTCAGGCATCTTCAAAGAGTACCCTGGTAACCTAAAGGATATTTTTAAACATGTAGTTTGGTTTTATAGGAAAAGTCAAAGATTATGAAGAAACTCCACATATATATCGAAACAGTAGGAGCAGAAATTTCAAGAGGCCCTCACGGAAACAGTGATTTCAACCCCTACACACTTAGCCGGGTTCATACGTACTAATGTAAGCGATGTAAGCGATTCGCTCTGAGAGTAATTCTCATTCAGAAGAAGAAAACTGAAAAATTATCAGCCGCTTACTCGTGGGCAGAGTGGAACAAAATTGCTGAGATCATATACTGGACCCTCAGCAAATTAGGAAAAATCACCGTCGCCGCCGATCAAGCACTAGGGGGGCAAATGATCCAAAATCATCCACTGGTTAGCTTACAGTCTTCAAATCCAAAGCAACCAGGTCACTAAAACTAAAATTATCCAAGTAGACATACCCCGGAAAATGGTTTCTGTTATTGGACAAAAATAGTATCAAGATAAGAAGTTATACATATATACAAACTTTAATACTTATTTCGTTTTAGTTCTAGTACAAATATAGAAAAACTGTATCGATTTGACTTTAAAAAAGTAATCCATAAGTATCCATAGGCAAATTGGTCTAGACTAAAAAGTAAATAGCCAGAAGGAAACTATGTGAGGTAATAAAATTACTGACTTTATAGGCCGTAGGTTAATTTTACATAACTACCAAGTTTATTAATAAACTTCACGCAAGGTTTTTATTTCATGTGACGACAGGAATGATTTTCTAAGATTTTTTTTACACACAAGAAAAGTAAAAGATAACAAAAGGCATTCATTAGACGAAAACTTAAGTCGAAACTATTATAATAACCAATACACGAGCACGGGTCAAAAACGTAAGATTTCATATGTTTTAACCACAGATAGTTATAAATGGTAAAAACAGCGATTTTTTTTCAGTTAGGTGTAACTATGGATTACCACTTAGTAACTGTCGCAATCATTCTCTTATAAAGCGTAAGATATATTGAAAAATGTGTGTACAAGTGTGTACAAGTTCTAAAGTATCTCCAATCTTAATTCGAATTGAATTATAAATAGAAGCAGTTTCAAACTAATGAATAGAGAAGTTCATAATATTGATGGTACTTTTTTTGGAAAAAATAAAATACCCTGTATTGATTGGTAAAGGTGTTGCGTATATAAATGTGCTATAATAAATTCATTAATAATATTTGCAAATAAATTATTAAACGCGCATTTAATTTATTACCAAAATTAATTTTCACAATTATGTAAATTTGAAACCGCCAGCGACATCCTTTTACTGATCACATTCATAAATAAAACGAAATTTGATTGTGAATAAACTTCATCACGCATAACATTTACAGAAGAAAAAAAACGTTCATCCATTCATCTCGGTTAGCAGATGTTTAACTAACGCATATAAATAAACCGATGATTACTCACTCTAAGTGAAAACGAAAGTGGTTAGCTTATGCATAAAACATTATATATTCCTTATACGGGATTTATTGCCTTTCTGCTACAAATTTAGAAATACCATAAATAATTATAATTGTCTAACGTCGTTTTACGTTCGATTAGTATCGTTATATGACCTAATATCTTAAATTATTATAATTATCATCAATAATCGTTTCACAGGTGATTATTTTCACTCTTATCAAGAATTAATCTTTGATTTGCGATCGCGTAATCTAAAATTATTCATAAATCAATAAAACATCATATATAATAAGAAAACAGAAATTTGCACAATTTTTTAGTATTAATATTATTAACAGAAATGCAAAGCATATATCGATTATTATATAGTTTATCATGATTTATCATGATTTTGCCTAAAAGCTGAGTTTATAATGTTATTGAAAAATAAAATGTATTAAAATCTTTTAGTTCGTTGTAGAAAATTAAATAATAATTTAAAAATACGAAAACATTTCGTGAATCTACAACAATGTGTCTTACTAAGACTAACCAAAGAAGTAGTTGTTTCAAAATTAATTTGTTTTGTAGTCTTAGTAAGACTTATTGTTGTAGATTCACAAAATGTTTTCGTATTTTTAAATTATGTTATTGAAAAGTTTAGCATCAAAGAATTACAAAAATTAGTTTTGAAATAGTGTATTAATTTATATGATATCATCGCATTCTATTAGCCAAAGCTGTAAAGTCTCATGGATGTGTTAGCAAGAAAACCATGCAAGAACTATCTAACTAAGCAATAACGATGAAGTCCCTGTAAGATGTTTCTTGTTTATTTCGATATTTGGGTACCGCATGAATTGAAGGAAGTTCACAAACCGATCCCTTTCTGAAAAGAATCATCATTGGTGACAAAAATGGGTATCGTGTATAGCAACATTATCCGAAAACGATCATGGTACAAGAAAATCAAACCAGCTCAAAGCACATCGAAAGTAACTTCATTTCTATTGCTTGGATTTTACTTTTGTTTTATTTGTTAGTACCCACGTCTCCGCTCCGTGCGTCAAAATTGGTCTAGAAATAATTTTGTAAACATTTTGGTTGTCTACTTCTTTTTTCCTATAAATGTATCTTCATTAAATGGAATAATTTTGTTGCTTTATTTATTCTGTTATTTATTTCCACTTCCATGTTACCATCGCTTTGTATATGTACCCCTAAGTATTTGAAGTTATTTACTTTTTTCTTTTTTAATTTTTACGTTAACCGTTGTGGTATTTGTTCTTCCAAAAACCATAGCCTTTGTTTTTGCACTATTTATTCGCAAATTTCTTTTTTCTAGGAATTTTTCCCATATACAAAGGTTGTTTTGTAGATCTTTCTTCGTTGAGGCACATATCATTAAGTCGTCCACGAAAGCAAGGTGGAATACATATGTCGGTGTTAGGTTGTAATATCCTACATATGTTTTCTTCACTGAATTTTTTATTTCTTTCATAACGTCATCCATTACGATTATAAATAATGTTGGACTCAGTTTTCCACCTTGTCGCAGACCATCATTTATCTGATATTCCGATGATTATGAACTGTCTTTCCTAAAATACATTTTATTATCTTGATATACACTTCTGATTGCTACTCTCAGTTGTTTATATACTCCTCTCCTTGCTAAACTACCCCAGGCCAGTCTTTGGGGTATTCTATCAAAAGCCTTTTCTAAATCTATAAATGCCGTAAAAATAAGGTCCTGAGTGCTACATCCTTTTCTGAATCCGCTTTGTTCTTCTTCAAGCTGAGATTCTATTATATCTTTTAGTATTTTGTCTAGAATGGATTCATATATTTTTCCGACTATGTTCATTAGAGTTATTCCCTGTAATTCATGCAATTTCACCTTTATTTTTATATAACGGTAATATAATGCCGGTCTTTCAGTCTCTCTCAATTAAATGTTTTTTACATGAGTTTAAGTTCTCACTGATTGGTGTTACGTATATTTCCTAAGATGTTCCGAAGAATTTCAGTAAATTTTAAGTAGAGAACCTTTTTAAGCCGCATGCAACTTAGTACGGCGCTGTGGGAGGATAAGATTTTGTTTTCCCTAAAAGAAAGCGGGCGCATTTGACGCTAGCTATGTGCCATAAGCCTTTTCTAGTCCGAAACTGACGATATCATACTTGAATTTTTATTTATATATATAATCTGATGGAGCACTAAGGAAAGAAATAAACGGTGTATATAATATAACACCAGTTGAATTAATTTCCAAAATTTGCTGAAACCACACTAACCCAATTTCAAATTTTGCATCTGGTGCAATAGTATCTTGAGCGCTGGTGCAAAAAATCGAGTTGTCATAAAAAAAAACGGCGTTTGATAAATTCGCGAACCTTGAGCTGGTGGATTTGAGAATGTTCTCTCCGTTAGAAAAAAAAGGCACGAGATCGATCTCTTGCACAACGCAACGTCCCAAATATCTCCATTGTGTGTGCAAGTCGTACATTGATTAGTGCGAAATGGACTGGTGGACTTAATTAGCACCGGTGGCGCTAATTGGCGCCCGAGTATTTTCTATTGTGCTGCTCGCGATAAGAAGCTGTTTTGCAACAGTTGCAAAAGCTTTTTTGGAATGCGTGTGTGGATTTGCGCGCATACGTATCTTTGTGTGGCTGTATGTGTGTGTGAAAAGTGTCCTGACCTTGTAGCCGCGAGCTGGTCAGAGCAGTGGTCGATCGGCATTGGGAGAAAGTGTGTAAAAGTAAGAAGTTGCCGATCAACTCAGTCACCTACATTTCGTTATCTTATTTTCTTTTTTGGTGAAAACATTGCGCAATAGGTGCGAGCCGAAAAGGAGGAGCGGTTTCTGCTCTGCTCTATAATGGAATGGAATTCCCTTGTGTCCACCTTACATAACCACATTCTTTGGCGTGTTGTTGCAATTATCGGTGCTCGTGGTGTATTGATAAATTATTTCTGGCTACAAATCACCCAACCAATTAACTGTAAGTATTATTAATTTCCAATATGTGTAGTTAACTTTATTATAAAAGAAACATGTTTTAAAAAATAAACTTAGATTATTTCATTATTTTTACTGAACAAAATAGGAAATATTTGCAGATGTAATCATGACAACTATTCAATACTAATCAGTAACATCCTTAAAGCAGGTTTTTGGTGTAAATAAAGTACTTTGATTGAGATTTTTGAGAAGTTCTTAATGTCAAAAACTGCGACAATTGTATTGCCATACAGTAACTACATCAGCCCGATGACAAAATGATTCTTAATGATTTTGAGGTAAGGTGTATTTATCTAAATGAATATTGACTAACAGGAAAACGTTTAACGTTTTTATCCTATTTTTTATTTTTATACAATACTTCGTGACTAGTTTCGAATTACACAGTAATCATTATCAAACTTAAGTGACTTAGTTTGATAATGATTACTGTGTAATTCGAAACTAGTCACGAAGTATTGTATAAAAATAAAAAGTAGTATAAAAAAGTTAAACGTTTTTCTGTTATTCATTAAAAATGTACTACGAAGTGAACGCCTCCATAATTCAAGATATAAATGAATATTTTTGTTTAAAACATAGTCAATTTTTCAATTAAGTATTATTTAATTATTGAAATGATTTAAAAGATTCAACTAAATTGTTCTGTTTACTAAATATAGGACCAGTTCAAATTAGTTTTTTATGTAACAATTAACAGGTAACAATAAATAGAGTGAATTTTTCTAAATGAAATACCTAAGTAATTTGTAGTAGCCTACGCAGTATTAATATCTATGTCGTTAACTAATTTTATAATTTATATTTTCAGTGGGTTTAGTTATTTTTATATTTTTATTATTATAATCTACGAGTTATTTTACTTGTTTGTTTATATGCTTATATGTGTATATAAAGAAATTTTAGAGAATAAAGTCATAAGCTTTTTTATTGCCGACGATGACATCATCTGATGAAGCGCTCCCAACAAGAGAAAGTCGAATCACATTCACTTGCACACTCGTCTTGGAAGTATTTTGCTCAATATCTGACGATGACCGTGAAATTATCTAGGTGGCATTGAAATTATTACAGTTATTTTATCTAGATACTATAAGTAGTTTGGTTACCCTAATACTTTGTATCCGCTATTGATGTTAAAATTGGATAAAGTCAATATAATTACAGGAACTAGATTAGCGTGAGTGAGTTGAGTACCTTAGAATTTTGGTTCAGCGCTTTTATCAATCAGGTCATTAAGAAGTTTGTCATTATGAGTGAAAATATATGAGCGTAATTCCACAACCAAAGCCAAAATGGCAATGTGAGATGTGATGATGCAGCATGGGACTAGGGTGGAAGTACATTCTGCCTAATGACCTCCCAAAGGATCTCTTTAATTTTGGTTGAAAGTGTTGTTAAACTTTTCAGATTTAGAGTATTAATTGACAAAAATTTTAAATGATAATATGTGTTACTGATCATAATACACTTTTTGTACTAATATGCTTCGAAAGTGTTTACATAAAAAGCTTTGAGTATATTTCAAATTTCGCTAAAATACATGTCAAGCTAAATAAGTTTCATTTATTAGTTTTTTTTTCTTTTTCTAAAAATATACACCTGCAGGATTTGTAATGCACTTTTTAATAGTATAAACGAAGCTGGCCCTCTTTTTACCTTGCTTCGGTGTCTATAGTGTTAATTAGAACTGTCGCTGTACCATACTAACTAACACTGATCACAAATCATAAGAAATTCGAGTTATAAACCATATTTTTGTTAATGTTAGTGGCTTGAGCTCAATTAAAAATTATGATGCCATCAAATTACATTGACGATACTTTCTACAAAAACCCTGCGTTCTACGAATAATGACTTTTTTAAGGTAAATTACTAATTCTATAATATTGGCAACAATTAATTATTATATAATTTTGATGTAACTATAAAATCAATATTTTTAATATATATTTAGTAACTGTTAATTACCCTTTGACAAACAGTTATAACCGATTAACCTCTTTTTCGGTAAAAAAGAACAAAGAGGGGAGAAATATAAATAGTCCAACCGTAATCACATCGCTTGTGCTTTCAAGGTAATACCAGTTTTCTGTCCGGTTGGTGGACTATTTATATTTCTCCCCTTTCCAGCATTCTTTTTTATTTGGCTATACGTTACTGCTCTTCCTCTTCTAGGGCGGTGAAAGTCATCAAAATTCGCCGTCAAACTCTTGCTTTAGCGTTGTGTGGGATATCTACCTAATAAAAACACCTAAACATCTCAGGCATTACTTTGCGGCGGCAAACTGGCTATTATGTGCCCACCAATACCGGGTGGCTGGTGCCCCTCCTTCATGCCACAGGTTGCCCTATCCTCAGCTTCTCCACCTGTCGGAGCTTGGATGCCCACGGCCGCAAAAGTAGACATTGCGTCCCAGGTAGTGTCTTCAGCCATCAACGCACTGACGATGTTCTCCGGAGTCAACAGTCCTTCTTGAAGCGCGTACAGTAAACACATGCTTTACGTCTTCGTCAATAACTGTACGAGGTGTGGACCATTACCTCCTCGGAAAGCCTCTTTATCCATATCGAGTGATGTTCGAAATGAGCCGGTGAGGCCAGCGCCCCTTAATCGATACCTCCCAGAGACGCTGCTATCATTCTGTCATCGCCGATCTAGGTTGGTGGCGATGGTAACTCGGTCAGTGACCAGGTTTACCCTCCTTTGCCGATAGATCTCCGCCTGCTCATCCGCTAGCAGGTGAATCGGCATTATGTCAACTACTACGCAGAATTGAACAGCACCCTATTGATTGCCCAAGCTACCTGTAGGGAACTATTGCGGTGGACCGAGATTATCTGCCACACATACTCCTGTAACTGCTGACCAGATCAGGGCAGCATACAACAGCACCGAAATGGCGACGCTGGTGAGGAGTTTTCATTGCGCTTGTTTCGGACCACCAATGTTTTCGCTCGCAATCCACAGATGTGCATCCTCAGGAATCGAATAGCTGGATTTCTCATCCTCCGACAGTAGATAAAGTTAACCGGTTCTGAGCCTGATAATATGGGCTTTGGTGGTGTTGGAATAGGTGGTGGTGATAGTGTTGTTGGAGGTATAAAAATAAAGGTGGGCCACACTGATCTATTTAATTTAATTTCTTGAGATAAATATGAGATAACATCATGTACAGGTGGTATGTATCTCGTTCAAACGCGCTTCAACATAGTGGTGTAGTGAAAATATGATGTGGTACAATATGGTTAAGCTCCATGATCAACGGGGTACAGTGAAAAAATGAAAATGAACTTATAAATAATAAAATTCTGCAACTTTTTATATAATTTAGTTATCTTATCAACATCCGGAATACATCCTGGAATTTGTCTAAACTTGCTGGGTTTTTCTTGTTTTATAAACATCCGTTATAAACTTGTTCCACCTTATCTACTTCCACCCAGAGAGAGAATAACATCTTTATTCGAAGATAGATATTTACAAAATTAAAACATTTACAAATGATATATAATGTGTTAGTCTGTCCGTTTGGGCTATCGGCCATCGGTCTTTCTGTCCTCTCTTGACTCTAATTATGTATAAAAATAAATATCTTTGCTAGCTAGCTTAACTGTCTGGGTGATTCGAACTAATGAATTGATGTAGGGTGACTAAAGACTGTTTAAATTTTGGTGGGAAAAGGGGATTTCGGGGAATGCAAAATTTATTAAGAAGGGTTACATTAAAATAATTGTTGACGAATTTACAACTAAGGCTATGTAACTTCCACCCATATCAACCGGAAACGCCATATCTTATCGACTTCTGGAAACCGCAAACAAACAGGAAGTCCTTATCATATTAACCGGAAACCGAAAACAGAAATTCCTTATCTTATCAACCACTAGATGACCTGTCATTTAAATAATGTAAAAGTAGTTGATAATATGAAGCAAGTAAAATTCAGTTTACAATGTATTGCCGTTAGATGGAGCTACTACTAAGACTTTGTGTCCCCAAGCTAGAGTATCAACATCGTTATGACATATGTGTGTTTTATCGTCAAAAGGTGATAGAGACAATTTATTTTGTAGATTGATAAAGGCCTTCTTTTTCTTGATCGATAGGGGAAGATCCACAAAAGAAAAGACGCGGATGGGAGTGTATTTATTAGCATTCACCTCTAGGTAAATCCACTATCTCGCTCCTACAAGCAAGAATAGCATGTATTATAAAAATTATATGATTAAAAGATATTACATGGGACTCTTCGCTCATTGATTGCACCACACTACACAATCTCTTGTAGATCTCCACCAGGTCGTCAGTAGGGGTTAACACCATGAAGCGGGTGTTCTAAAACTTTAGGTCAGGCTAATCCTAGTCTCCTGGCCAAACAGCTCGATATTAACCTTTTGAGTCGAATGCTGATGACGACTCACGAAACGTACAAACCTCCCCTAACAATCCTCTAAGAATTTCAGAATATTTGCAGCTTCAATGACGTAACTGGCAACGCGGTTCCGGAATTCAGTAGCGATTCTCTTTACGCTAGCTTCGAAGGTTGTGTAATTGTGATGAGATGTTTTTAAGAATGTCAGGTGTAAGAAGTTTAGAATTTCCAACTTCCTCTTGGCACGCGCTTATTAGAGGTGCCTCAGCTGGTGAAAGGTCGACAACGCTTAACACCTTTAGAGTATCCTTGGGTGTGGTACGTTTTGATATGCTTTGTCAGATTACTGTTAAGGGTGAAGGTTGATTTGCAGAACGTGCACGAGAACATGTTGATTGTTACGCGTTAAAGATTCAATTTAAACTGAAGAATAATATAGTTCTGCAACTTTTTTATCATTTTCTTATATTGGCGATAATTCCTGGAATTTGACCACGTGTTTTTCTTGGAATTTTCTTATCTTATCAACTTCCGTTACAAACATGACCCACATTATCTACTTCCGTCCTTATCAACCGAAAACGCCTTATCAACCCGAAGATAAAACTTTCGTTAAAGGAAGCCCTTAACATATCTTATCAGGGAGGATAACCGGCCGACTTTATATACTTTAAGGTGGTAGTCTCCCTAGCTTTTTTTTTACTGATCACAAGAAGTCCTCGGTTTTATAGTCAGCCGGCTGAAGGCCATTCATCCTAAGCCATCTGTAAATCGTTCCTACAGATTCGTCCGTCATCTGCATATCCTCCTCCAGATACTTGAAGATGACCACTGCGACGTCATGGTCCCAGACGGAAGCGGCAGCCGAAGTACCCATAAATTGTATTCCACAACAGAGTTTCAAGGAGTGACCCATGGGTCCCATATCGGTGATATATTAAGCAACATCCTCTTCAATGATGCTAAGATGTGGTGTCAGTCCACCGAGTTAAAAGCATTCCTCACGTCAAGGATAATGATGGTGCAGTATTGTTGGGCGCTACATTTGTATCGTCTGCCACCAATGGTCTGACGGTGTATACCACGACGTTATACCCAATATTCTGCCATAGACCTCGAGCTCTTTCGATGAACTGCTGCAACTGGTTGCAGATGATCCTCTCGAGAACTTTGCCGCCATGCTTAGCGCCACTGGACTGCTCATAGTTGTTTGTATATGTGTATAGTATTTATATGTATTTGTGGAATAATAAATGTTTACATACTATTAAAAAAATTATTCAAATAAAGAAACCTGATACTAAACCTATACCAATATTCAGTAAACTTTTCGAATACCTCATTAAACAAAAACAGTTTTAATCATCAAAATTCATACCCATAAATACAAGAATTCCAGATAGGTTTCATCCCTCATTAATCAACCAGGTTTCTTCTATCCGTGCTAACTTTCAATATACAAACCAATGATCTTATAGACCATAAGAGACAATTATTTTTCTATCATACACAAAGCTTTGGATTCAGTTTGGCATATGGGCCTCCTATATAAGTATTTCTTTCTCAACAGGTGTCGCTTAAAGTTCCTGCCCTGCGGTCTTCGTGGTCCCTTTATGCATCTCTGGATGTTTTACTCCCTGTGTACTCCTGTTCATAGTCTACCCGAATTTCACAGTGCGTTCTCTTTTATATGATTTTCGTGTACACAGTAGGTGTTGGGAAGTCTCCTCTTCTTCCAGATATCCACGGCATTCAGGTCCTATGAATTCACCTGCTGCCCCTTGTTTGGCCAGCAAGTTGGCCTCCCAGTGTCCAATAATTCTTTGATGCGTAGCTGTATTTTCCACCCCATTTAATCATCCTCAATTACAACCACCTCTCCAACCTGTCAGGTTAGAGTTAAACAAACATTTTCCAACCCATTTTATATCCATCAATAGAACACGTACCACACTCATTTTGTTTTTCACCTAGTGTCAATCCCTAATACTTTCATCCCTCAAAATGGTTCCTCCTTTTCTTTTCAATGCGCTTGTTATCCATACCCCTTCAATTATTTTTCAATGCGAGATAAATATAAAATATTTGGTTAAAAGTGAGTTATTATTAAGTGAATCAGCAATTGGATCTTTTACTTTTACTCATAAAATGAGAAAAAAAAACACGATTGCTCTTATTAAGATTTATAAAATTCATACAAGAAATTTTTTTTTTAAATAGCTGAAACACTGAATATTGTATCGTAATATTTGGAAAACGCTAAACATGATAAAATTTAAAAAGTAAATATAAACAGTGATGAGGCTGTTATTTGCTGAAAAATTCATCTTCAGTTTTTAAGTGTTAAAATAAAAGCACTTTGGTAATTTTCAAGTGGCAACAATTGTTTCACCACACTGTGGCTTTAATTTTTAATCTTGAATTTTCATCGCCTAAAGAACTAACAGTGTGACGAAACAATTGCTGTGAGTCTAAGCAAAGAAAGTTTTTTAAAAATCATAAACGTGTTTTAACTTCAACATTTAAAAAGTAAATATATAACGATTAGGATTTTTTTAAAAGATAGTTTAGTTTAGTTTAGTTTATTTATTCATCGTGTTAGTACAAAAATTTACACTTGTCAATAAAATAAGCTTACATCTATGTCTAAGTCTAATAATAAAACCATATATTTAAACAATAATGCACGACATCACTGTATTTCACTAAGTGACACAAACAATTATTAAAAAAAAACGTATTTTTATTACACTAACAGATCAGAGAACCCATTGGACAGGCATTCATGAACGCTATAATAAGCCTTTGACTGTAGGTATGTTTTTAGCTTTATTTTAAGTTTCTTTTTGTTTAAAGTTTTAATCGCATCTGGAAGAGCGTTATATAAGTGCGGACCATAATAGTTTACACCATCCATGCACTTTGTTAAACGTTGAGGTTTTTTGTAAATATCCATTTTGTGTCTGGTATTACAATTATGTATTTGGTAATTAGTGGCATAAGACTTAATGTGTGTTTTGGTGTATATTATACACTCAAGTATATAGGCGCACGGAAGCGTTAAGATGTGTTGGTCAACAAAGGATTGCTTACAGTCAGTTCTATACGCCAGACCTAGCATTACACGAATTGCGCGCCGTTGTAAGCCAAATAATCTGTTGGTTATACTTGAATGTCCCCAGGATAACAACCCATATGTTAAATGGGAATGGAAGAGTGCGAAGTATGCTGCTTTTATTGCGGAGAAAGGTAAATGTGAACTTAAGTTACGCAAAAGATGGATAACACTACATAATTTCCCTGCAGTAAAACTACCATGGGCATTCCAACTTAGTTTGCTATCTAAAGTTATACCTAGGAAACGGGTAGAAGATACTTCAATACCAGGTTTGAGCGAAAAAATAACCTTTACTGTCTTGTCGTTGTTAAGACTGAGTTTATTTGACACAAACCAATCCGATATATTATTTATTGCGTTATCATTGGTTTCTTGGGCAGAACGCAAGTCAAGAGATTTATTTATACATGATGTGTCGTCTGCATATAGAATAATATTTGATGTTACATCGAAATTGGGTAGGTCATTAATATATAAAATAAATAGAAGAGGCCCAAGTATCGATCCTTGGGGTACCCCATATTTTATTTTTACAGTATCAGACAGTTTACCATTTGAAAATACCCTCTGTAGCCTATTTCCTAGGTAATCATTTAAGAGTCTACAACTGGTTGGACTAAAATTGTAAAAATATAGCTTTCGTAGGAGAACATCATGAGAAACGCAATCAAACGCCTTGCTGAGATCAAGGAAAGATGCGACACTAACAGAGTTAGAATCGTAACCGTCCATGATCTCATTAATTAGAGCGATGACTGCGCCACATGTTGATCTCCCCCCTCGAAAGCCATATTGGTTGTCACATAAAATATTTTCCTTCTTTAGATAGTCTGTCATTTGATTAAACAGGAGCCTTTCAAATATTTTCGACACTATAGGTAATATGGCGATGGGTCTGTAATTGTTCAATTCAGACTTACAACCTTTTTTATGTATGGGTATAATGCAGCCCAATTTTAAAACATTTGGAAAGGTTCCTGTTTTGATACAGTCGTTAATTAATTTTGTTAACGGTTCAATAATAGCATTTAGTATCGATTTAATAATACCTGTACTCATTCCATACACATCCCTTGACTTTGAATTATTGAGGTTGAGGATCACTGATCTTACTTGAATTTGACTCACCTCTTTAAACTCAAAATATTGATCGGATGTTTTAATGCTGTGATGGCACATTAAGCGAATAGGATCTGTCTTAGATTGAGGTAACTGACTGATGATTTTTTCAGGAATGGTGCTAAAAAAGGAATTAAAATCGTTAGCATTGATATTACAAGTGTTATCGTTATCATCTTTAGGCTTAATCAGAGACCACATAGCTTTTACTTTGTTACGACTATTGTTTATTACTTTGAGTGAAGCTGCTTTCCTAGCATTATTTAGCGCTGTCTTATAAAATTGTTTATAATTTAAATAATTTGTTTTAAGATATGGTAGTCGATCGCAAGCTGACTTCAAAAGTAATAGAGTTTCTCTCATTTGTTTAAGCTCATTATTGAACCAATAAACTGTTTGCTTTTTATGCAGTGATACACGTTTTTCAGGAAAACATTCTAAAATATAATTCTCTAGTGTTGAAATGAAATTAGAGAATTTCTCTTCAATATCTATGTTTAAATTGTAAATGTAATCAAAGTTTGTTAGCTTGAGAGCACTAAAAAGTTCATATTTACCTTTCTCGGTGATGGGTCTAATCACTATCTTATTGGTCGCAGGAATTATATCTATTGTATTTATTTTAAATTGTGCATGGATCCCTAAATGATCCGACAAACCTGTTTCGATGGGACATACTTCATAGCAACTATCTTCCATGTTGGAGAATACGTTGTCTAAACAGTTTGATTTCCTTGTTGGGAAATTAACCACACTATGTAAGCCACACGACGCTAATAAATCACTCAGATGAATTGCTCGTGGATCGTCGCTGTTGAATTTGACATTGAAATCTCCACCTACAATTATATGATTTTGCATGTTTAGTCTGTCCAACAGATTCTCTACAATATACATAAACTTATTAAAATCTCCTGCTGGAGAACGATACAAGACAATTACATATACATTAAGTGATGGAAACAAAGCGGCAGCTATTTCACAGTCTTTTTCTATAGATAAGTTATTCAAATCTGATAGGTTTTTAAAGGTACTAAAAGGACTATTGTTTTTTACTAGTTGCATAACCCCTCCATGCTGGTACTTTTCGCGGGTAAAATTAGAACCAGTGGAGTAATTATCAAATTTAACACTAGACATTTCGTCATTCATTAACCAATGCTCTAAAAAACAAATTATGTCGAATATAGATTTATAATCTAGTAAGAAGGCTTCAAACTCATTTATTTTATTTCGTATACTCTGAATATTCATAAAATAAATGTGAATGACCCCATTGTTTTGATTAGTGTTTTTGTGAATTGCTAATCTTTTTGTGTTGCTCTGTGGGCCTTGATAAAATTATAACGCCCGATCCGTACACCGCAAGGCCAATTTTGAGGATTGATTAATTTATCATGCTCCACAAAGTCAGCACCTATTTTAAAACCATAACGCTGTGGTGATATTTCATGTTTTTCACAAATTATATTAGAATGACCCAATACGGTTTGAACATGAGATTTAACGTCATTTATAGTACACGAATTATGTAATCGCTTTAACATTAACCACGTTTTCTTGGGCTCTGCATAGATCACGGACTTTCCCCCTGTTCCAATTATAAGATTCTTCTTATGTTTCCACTGCTTACTGCGTTTCTCTTTGACAAACACATCGTTAGATATAAGCAAAGCTCTAAAGATGGAAACAAGAAACAGTAAAAAACAAATAAAATGAATTTAGAGAAACTATTGAGTTGACATCTATTGCCTAACGCATTGCACTAGATTTCCCTAAATTGATTAGTTAACTACCGACAATTTCAGGGAACTGTTAACATCGATAAATAAAACATTTTTTTTTAAATAAAATAAAAATTTATAAACAGTAACAAAATAAAAAGACGTGACAATAATAATTATATAACATATCAATTCAGAGCTTATTGAAATATAAAATTAATTGACAAAAGAATATAATATTTTAAGTTAAAAGACTATTTTTATTTTATTTTTATATATTAACTATATTTTTGAAATAACATTTTTTTCTTAGAAAGCACGAATGTCAACCCTGATGTTTTTCTGATTTAGAAATATCAAGCAAAGGTTACAGATAATAATATAAAACTGAAAACTTTTGTAAGACATTCTTTAAATAATTTAAAAATTTGCTTTAACAAATATTTTCATTATTATTTTTACGTTTAATTAAAATTAATTCTGTAGTTAATATTAATATTACAAAAATAATACCATACAAAAGAACATTTGTTTATCCTTATAAATTTGTAAAGTTTAATTATTATGTTTGGGTAACCTGTTTAAATTATGGTTTACATTACATCGATGCAATTATTCAGTCTGTTTGCGGAAACGAATAAATAATTCATGTTTTATTTGAAGTCAAACCAGCAAGGGTATTATTTGTCGCAGCACTGACATCTGACATTTTCTACGCCCCCCGCGTTTATAATTACAAACATATACCTTTTCCATTACACACAAAACAGGCATTGAAAGTTTGCAAAAAAAATATTTCAAAGTGATAAATCACAACGAGAGAAATCAGTTTGGTGGAAAATCGTGCGGCTAGATCGATGGCGAGTGACAATGCAGTCGGATCGAATCCGAGCCGGCCGGCTCAGGACTTTCTCTCCTATTCCTCTCTATTACATCACGTATTCCTCTCTTTTGCTAATCTGTGCATATAGACACATACACGGGGAAAGTGTTATGGTTTTACCGGGGCGCTTTTCATTAATTGCCATTATGTCTGCTGACGCCGCCGTAAAATATTCAGGCAGTTGCGTCATTTCAGTCAGATAAAAAAGAAATTCATTTATATATGTGGGTTCGCCGTGTGATCTCGTTTCTCCAAATACTTGCCCGAGTTTGTAATGCCTTGCAGAAATACAGAGTGTAATGCAAAAAAAAATGCGTACTTCCGAAGTGTGTCGTGATGTCGTTTCAGGAAATTATCTAATGATTATATTAATAAGACATTAGAAATTAACACTGTCATAAACTTGAGAAACCTATCATAATTTCTTGTTAAAGAGAGAATATAGTTATTTGTTACGAAATTTATTATATTTTTACAAAGTTTAGTGTTAACAAGGGCGAAATAAACTAAATACATTACAAAACTAAGATATTCTATATCCAGATATGAAAAACTTTATGATAGTAAATCTATTTCCTCTTCAGAAGCTTCACCCAAGTAATCCACTATGTTATCATTTGCTGACATTTGTTCAATAAAGTGATTGTAGTACATGCGATTAGTTTTGCTGATATATGGCAAAAGTGCCTTTAAGTCATTTAATTTATCCGTACTTAAGGGAAGTGGTTTATTATTAAGTATTATATCGAACATTTTAAACTCGTCCTCAATGAGTACAAATGTACAATGTTTGTACAAAATGTTCAGAGAATCAGTTGAATATTGCGTCCATTTTATTTTGAGCCACTGAATTGGTTCCTTTAAGATGTTTATTTTTCGATGTACATAGTGAGTGTTTAAACATGATTTGAAGTTTAAAAAGTCGTTTTGTTCAATTCTATAACCTTTATAGGGGGTTTGCTTGGCACCAAACGTATTATATTTGCCCAATCTCGGGGCAACTCAATATTAGCACTAGTACGTTTTTTGTTTTTTCTATAGCCGCATGGATAGTGCCTCCATATGAGTATGTTCAGCCTCAAAAAACTTATGGTTAATAGTTAAATGTTTACCTTTAGCTTTCAATTCAGAAACAGTTTGCAGTAACATTGTAGAAAAATAAATATTGCTGTACATAGTTACCGTGTGTATATTATTATTTTCTCAAGATTATGAAGGTAATGGTAAATGCAAAAATCGATTTTCTGCCCTCCACGACCAGCCATTGTCTCATTCCATAGGTAACACACAGAAGAGGATTATTTTCCTATGGTTTGGTAAATGGTAGGTTTAAATGTCCCATTTGACGTTTGTAGAAACTCAATCCACTTCTGAGATATGGAGTAGGCAAACAGTTTTGTAAGTCGAATGACATTGTAACAAAACCTGCATTATGATGGCATTCCTCCTTATCTCTTCTTTTTGACTCGTATGCCGACTCAGCCAAATGTAGGTGTCTGGTTTTATTTTCTTCGATTAATCTGCGGTCTATCTCGTTTTCACAACATTTTAACTGCATAAGAAAGTTGTCGCATGTTGCGCATGTATCAATTTTTGGTATATGTGATGATAAGTTGAATTCCTCAACAAACATTTTTCTGTATAGGGAGGCATTCCGCGGTTGAATATTTCTTTCTTTACAATAATCCAAATACAGTCGGTACATTTGAGCAATCGATAGATCGGGTGGCAAGTACTTTTTTGAGTATGGGATCATGAATAGTGACTCTGATAAGCGGGAAATAGTTTTATGTGTTCTCTTATTAGGAGTTTATCCTTTTCTGGGACTTTAGGTTGGTTTCCATGTTTTAATCGTTTATCCTCAGAACATATTTTGATATTGCTTGGCCGTTTCTGTTCAACACTTACTCTCGCTTTTTTTAAAGTGACGTCAAATGTATTTATAAACATAATTTGACACACTTCCATTCTTTTGCCGTTGATGTTTGTCAAAAAAAAATATTTTCTAGAAAAGTTTCGTCTACTTTTCTTGCCGTCATTATGTCTTAATCGCTGAACATGCTTTTCCTCTTCTTCTATGGAATTTGCCACAAACTGGTTTTGTCCAGAGCTAGACAATTTATAAAGATTTGTAAAGAGAATTTGTCGCTCGTCAGGGGTGAATTTCTCGAAACACTTCTTTTTGCATGAGCACGCTGCTTTCATTTCTTTGGCAGGTAAAGTTTTCTTTCCCGACACAGTTTTCTTACATTTCGAGTCCAATTAGAAGAATTCCGCTTTCGTTTCCTAGTAGCGTCATCTTTGTTTCCTTTTTTCCTTCCCCTGCGTGATTTATTTATTTGATTTTCTGCCGAATCAACCAATTCTGCATTGTTAATAAGTTTTTCATTTACCAAACCAATATCCAAACCGACATCTTCAAACTGTTCTTCTTGGTTGTTTTCAGTGTCCTCGTCACTGTCCGACGGTACATATTCATCACCACTATCGTCTTTAAACGGTTCTGAATCGCTTAAATCTGTATTTTCTATTACTTCTCCTTTAAGGATCTCTTCCAATTCCTTCGTTTCTGGAACTGGTATTGTGCTGGACCGTGTGCTTAAATTGTCATCATCACTGACTGATGCTGATTCTACAAGATACCAATACAAACCAATGCAATCGTACTTTTCATGTGGACAGCCCGGACTTTTATGAAAATGCATATTTTCAACTATTCAGAGCCTCCTGCAACGATATGTGGCTATTTTCGGTATTTATTGTGCATATAAGTCCGGGCTCTAGTTATTACAACGAATCAACATAACCTCAAATCGGCAATATTAAATGAATAGTTCTATATAAAAATATAATGCAGTACTGAATCACTTACTATTCTCAGCTCCACACATCTGTGAAATCATAATAAGTATTCATTTTCTTTGTTTCACAAACACTTTAAAACTAGAATTGCGATGCAACTGGAACCATGTAACGTTTATGATGGCTACTGCTGCTATGGAGGTTATAGTTAAAATGGCCAATGTTGACATTGACCCATTTATGTTAAATAAAATAATATCAATAGCTACAACTAAAGGAGCCAAAGTAGACACTGGCCCGTTTAACATAAACTGATGTTGATGAATTCTTAGCGACATTGGCCAAAATTAAATTTATAGATCTGCCATTAGTTGAGATTTGACATTCGCTGTTTTACCATCTTAAAGACCGTAAGAAAAGAAGTCTAATTGCTTAAATCAAAACGGCAAAATATTGACATTGGCCTTTTTAGCTCCAAGCCACAGAAATTACACATGGAGATCTTTCGTACTGGCCTAATTATAGAAAAGTGCAATACAGCGAATTGAAACCGAAAAAATAAGTTCCACCCTATTGGAAGAAAATATTTTCTAACATCACTTATATAACAATTAATATTGAAAAGAAAAAATATGTATGTTGAGGTATCCCTGTTTCCTACTGCAGATGCTTATGAGTTATATAAGTTAAAAATAGCTTGAATTCTAATTAGAAATCATAAGAGCAACTTATTTATTGTTTAAATACCATTTTCTGTGAAAATATTTATGGTTCCCACAAACCAAACCATTGTTACAATTACAATTGAAGCGAAAATTATAACATTGTGGATCCCTGGGGTGCATAATTTATATATTTTAAATAAATTAAATACCCCATTGGTCTACGATCACTGTTATAATTTTCGATTCTGAAATCAATTGTGAATTGTAACAATCTTTTATATGTGAGAATTAAATCTGAAGAGCTCCAGTAATTTTGCATTAAATGCAATTCTATGCAAAAAAACATGACCATTGTAATTTGTTAATACCATAATTAGAAATACATCCAGTTTTTAAGGTATACGTCTACAACCAGATAATAAGTAGATTGTTGAGTTTTTAACTTATAGAAAAAATCTGTCACCTAATTTTACCTTTTAATTCAAAATAAGAGTGACTAAGAAGGCACTGAAGTGTATTTTTATTCCAATTCTTATTCAAAAAAGAATCTTCAGAGTTTAAAAAGTTCTAATAGATATTTCTGCTTTTATATGTGATGTTACCGCCTCAATTTTGATTTTAAAAACGGCTTACACGTTCTGTTTTTAAAATAAAAATTGAAGTGGTAACATCAGATATAAAAGCAGATGTGTGTATTGGAACTTTTTAATAACTCTGCAGATTCTTTTCTGAATAATAATTAGATATTATTAATTTAGAAGAATTTCAAGATATGCGATAAACTCTAAATGGCTTTAAAGTTAATTTAATGAAATATATAAATATTTCTTGTTTCCCAGTTTCTAAAACATCAAATGAATAAAATTATATTGTTCCTAATTTTCGATTTTATAGAATATAAAATCTCGAAAGGAAAAAGTTAATGTGATATTAACGTCTTAAATACCAACCATCTATAAAAACAAAAAGAGCCTCTTTGCACATGACTTTAGTTGAGCATTCATTAACAAATCAAAGGTTTATAATATTAAAAATTTTATTTTACATATTATCACCTCGATTATCAATTAAATATGAAGTGTTAAACTCTTGAATCCTTGAGTTGTTCTATATTCCGATAAATATGATCAACTTTCCATGGCTTGAGTTTCAATATTGCAGAAAATTCTTGTTAAACGCACACATTTATTCTAACATGTATATATGTTATTAAAACTATCTTAAAAATGAAACAGAAAAGACCTGAAATATGTGGGAGAATGCAGGATTGTTATAAAAAAAAAATTGAAAGCGTTACAATACAAATATAAGGGTATAATTTATAGTGTTGCCTATTCCTATATTGTTTACAATTGCAGCCAATCCCTAATAGTTGCGATAATGCTAAACCCAAAACTAACGCTCAGTTTTCTGAAGAAGAATTCTTATTTTTCTTCACTAATTATTAAAAAAATAATATATTTAAGTCTAAATTCAGATAATAAAAAATTAAAGTATTTATCAACGACAAGCAAACACTGTTATCCATATTGATAATTTTACTTAGGACCTGTAAAGCTAGCCCATATCTTCAAAAAACTACTTCTACAATAAAAGTTACATATTGGTCTGCACCTGTAGTGCCTTAGCTTGAAGGCTGATACGTATACCTATAGTTAATCATCTTCAGAACTTTAGTGTATCTTTGATAAATATTCTGGTGACCAGAAAGGCCCACCACAATTGAGGTTCTAAGAGTCAGTTTCCAAAAGCCAGGATTTAAACTTTCGTTAGAATTTTGCTTACACTTACGCGCCTCCTCATCAAATAATCATTTTTAAACAGAACAAATGACTTCACTTCTTGATTTCTTTTTTTTGTTTGCGTGTGTCGGATGCTGTTAAAATTTCTCTAATTTATTATTAGCCTTCGTCACTTGCCACTAATACCAACTGTCGCTGCTTTCTGGGTAATTGTTGCGGGTTTTTGTTGGTGGAAGATATATATGCATTTTTACATCCTCAATGGAATTGAATATAAACATATAAATACGTTGGGTTTTAAGCTGTGGAAAATATCACCTTCTTGGTTTATCTTATCTTTTACTTCTGCTTCTGCTTCTGCTTATTTGTTACCCATTCGTTTCTGGGCATGCCTGATATATTCTTTCTTCTGTTCAGTCATATGACTGTATACTATTTTATGTCCATTGAATCTTTAAACGTCTCCTCATCACGAATGGAATAAATCTCACAGCTATTTAAATATATACTATGAGTCTACAAAAATGGACCCAAATTAGGTATAATTTATTTTATCCAACATATATGGTTATTAGACTGCTGGTAGAGTTCATTTAGGCATCACTGTAGCACTAAAAGTTCCGTCAAAATAACCCCAGTGGAGTAGAGAATATCTAGACCATTAACATCGAAGGAAAATTTAATTTCTTCCATTATGCAAGCAGTATGCGTTTTTATTTTAAATTCACAATGACCTGATAAGTCTTCAGGATAAATGGAAACACTTGTTGGATAAATAGGTTGAATTGCTTTACTTATCATTTCCTGCAATAGTATTTAGGGTATAGAAATATAATAGTAAAATTAAATGGTCTAACTCGGAACTTAGAAGTAGCAGGGAGACTTTGCAATTATTAAGTGATGATTATACTTTGCATCTATTCACGAAAGCAAAATAGGCACGTAGCGACTACAGGAAAAAATACAGAATGGCTATTGATGAACAAATAAAAAAATTAAACGTAAACTTTATCGATATCAGTAAAATATTTCAAAGGCTTATGGTCAAATATCAATGAAACAAGAAGTACTTCTATACAATACACAATGAAACTTGAAATTACTTCTGATCAATGTAATTCATTTTTTATTAGTTTTGCTAATACATTACAAAACAACTTTCTGCCTTCGGCTCAAGCAAATATTATCAGAATCTCAAGTAATTCAAATTTACACTTCTGCCTCAAAGAAGTTAGTTTCATTGAAACGCAATAAAATCATAGAAATGTAATGATTGTAGTGATATCTATGGATTTAATTGTGATGTAAAAACATGCATTATAAATATTCTGGTAGGACCATTAACATTTCCAATAAATAATATAATTATGTCTGGTGAAATTCCAGATGTGCTCAACTTTGCTAAAATAGGTCTTATATTTAAGAAAGGTGACATTAACGATATGAACAATTTTCGATCTAGCACATTAAATAAAACGAATAGTTGACCATTTTGAATGCAATTACCTTCTTCCCAAAATTAATTTGGCTTTAGTTTAAATTATTCAACAATGGATGCCCTGATTGATCTTGTAGAAATAATGGCAGTTTTGAAAACAAAACTCACTACGCGGGCTCGTTCTTAGACCTAACTAAAGCTTTCGACTGTGTATCGCATGAGAGGTAAGTAATAAAGTTACAAATGTACAATTTTAATGACATAAGTTATAAATACTTGTCAAGCAGAAGACAGGTAGTAAATATTGGGCAACATACCTTTAGATATATCGTTTCGTGTCCCACAAGGGTCAAAATTATGAAAGACATTATTTTTAATTTTCATAAATTAAGTATTTTGAAGATACTCACATAATTTTATTTGTTAATACGGAAACGTCTTTGGGGTCAAGTTTACAAAAAAATGCAGAATCACTGGAAATTACATAGGGATGGTACAGCTCTAATAAATTGCATCTCAATAACTCCAAAATAAAGCAAATTATTTTTGGGCCTACAAGTAATAACGAAAATACTTCTACCTGTTTTCTAGGCCTACACATAGATGCGACTTTGACATGGAACTTCCATGCCGATGCTGTCTGTGGAGTTGTCTCCAGAAACTTATTTTGTATTCGCAATCTGTTATAACAGCTACTATGTTACGAACTGCATATTTCGCCTTGGTAGAGTCACCTCTACATTATGGCATCTTGGCATGGGGATAGGCCACTATACGTCACAGAGTTTTTAAATTACAAAGACATGTTATGCTAGTAATATGTGGCATTGAATACACTGTTGACTGCTAAGAGCAATTCATAAGCCAATGTAACCTTACTTTACCTTGCTTATTTATATTAGAATGCTTATGCTACAGCATACTCAATTGCATAGGATAGCAAGCCTCAGCACGACCGGAGCAATGCGAACAACACCCACTGCAGCAATGAAGCAATGCTCTGCCTTCCACCTCTCGACTTATACGTAGAGGAGATGGCCACGACGGCAGCACTGCGCCTAAACTCAGTTGGACTCTGGTACAAAGGAGGCAGGGCTGGCAGACACTGTCACCTTTTAGAGGAGGCTGTCAAAAAGACACCCTTCCTTGGAAGGAAGACAGACAATTTTCCACCCAGCTACGTCTTTAATAGACCCTATAATGTATCGATAAAAAGAGGAACCGGGAGTGTAGAGGGTGGGGAAACCCTCCGAATTTACACCGATGGTTCTAAAACCAAAAGAGGATCCGGGGCGGGAATTTACTCGCAACAAATGGACCTCTCATTAGCTATACTCCTAGAGAAGCACACAACTATTCTGCAAGAAGAGAGGTATCCTTACGGGTCACTGTCATCTAAGGAAACACTTGTTTACTATGGGACTGGTGGAAACCCCCATATGTAGAGCATGTGAAGAAGAAAACGAGACAGTGGAACATGTGTTAACCACCTACCCGGCTCTCGCCCACCTTAGAGAGTCCATGCTAGGGGAGCTCTGGCCGAACATGGCTAACATAAGGGATAACCCTCCAAGCGTTGTGCTGTCCTTTGCTCGCCACCTTGGGTGGCTAAATGAGTGATAGAACAACGCAGGGCTTGTCCCAGTCAGGGGGGCACAACGGGCCTAGTGAGGCCTAAGTGCTCTGGTCAATGGCAAACTCAATCCAGATCCAGATGCTTATGCTACGTTAGAAAACATCAAACTGATTTTAAAACTCATAGCCACTATTGACATAATACAAGGAACAAGAATGACCTATACCAATTCCAACTGTAGCTTAAGAAATCAGAAAATACAAACAAAATATCTACCCTTCAATGCATTCAAGGAAAAATAAAATCGTACTTGCTATTAAATGCCTACCATTCAGTCGATGAATGTTTATCTAGTGATACTATTTAGTTTAATATTATATGATATGTTACTCATTGACTAGTTTTTAATCTGTATTTTATATTCTATATTACCTTGTAAGTATCCTAGGTTCTAGGTTGTTCATTAGTTTTGGTTTTTTATTTTGCTGATATACCACTAACATTTTGCTGCTATACCACTATGAGATGTATGTATGGTTTTCTTTACTGATTATTGTATATTTTTTATCTGTAGAAATATATCAAAACAATTTTTACCTTTTAGACGTGTCCAGTACGTGTCTGTACTTTTTATGTTAATTAAAATATAATACATAATTCTATTCGTAATTGTACTCTATTGAAATTATTGCTTATTTATACTTCTTCTAAGCTGTGTTAGACTTACGACATTGATTTTATATTAATGATTCTTATAATTGCATATCTGATAATATGAAGATTTGACTACGACTTTCAGAAGGTTTTTTCTTAAGGTCCCAATAACATAAAAATCTACGCGTCCTGATAACAGAGTTGGTGCAAACCGTAGTAACTTGAATTTTCTAATCTAAGTGAAATTTCCATCATCTCAGATAACAAATTAACTCATGGTTGCAAGGAAACAATTTACAAATCAAACACGACAAACAATGGGGATCTGAGTTTTCCTTATATCTCATTGTTATTTTAAATACGAAGCCTCGCTTCATATTCTAAAAGAAAGTGAAATTATTGAAAACATTGCAGCTCAAGTGTGCTTATATGAAGTTAAACACCAGCAGGTAATTTAGCAACATATAGCAACTGCTGGAGCCTACCGGGATATATTTCCAACTATAGTTCTTTGTCAACATGCTTAGTTGGGAAGTGTCGTTTTGAGCCTTTCCTGCAGAAAATTGAGATGCAAATTTCTAAACAAGTGTCAGTGTCCACTATGGTGTTTCACAAGAACCTAAATGCACCGTTTAGGAAGGAAATTTATACTAGCCGCTCAATGTTAAATGAATACTGTATTAATTGAAGTTGAAGTGTTCAACAATAAATGTGAAAGCCGCTTAACTGTGTTGTTTTATTTTAATTATTTAAAACATTACCTAAGCTGTTAGTTGAGAGAATATATTATTATTAGTAGATGAATGCATGAAATAAGACATAATAAAATAATGCAAGTTTTGGTATTTTAAATATATACGACTAAAAATAATTAATATTACAAAACTGTATTGCATACCGTTCATACTACGTACACATTATGCAGCAAGGATTCGCAATAACAAAAAAAGGAGTTAATCCTAAATATATGTGAAGATAACTATTGTACTGTCAACGGAAGGAAATTAAGTACCTCATTATGCTACCATACACTTAATGATATTAAATAAAGTAAATTAAATTGAAAGATACTATATAAATAAATCTGTTATGCGAGGAAAATATATAAATTTCTTTGGTGGCATTTTGTAAGAAAAGGGGGACAGTGATTAAGTAAATAAACGAATAAATAAAGCAACACAATCGATTAGATAACAGAAACACGCACGAAATTTATTATCTTTCCACACTTGCGGGCAAAAATTTCACAATTATTCCATGAACAGCGTTCGGCACGCTTAAAATGAACATTTCACAATGTTCCTAATTAACAAAATTGTAATTACAAATATACACACGAAACAACTACAGATAGAATGATAATATCTTAATCAATGTCCTTACATAATTGGATATTTATAATTTAAAAACTCTATCTTCATCTACTATCTTGTAAAAGACTTGGGTTATTTGTTATTTAGTCATACATTATATTATATAATGTTGTTTCCGCGCATGTCAATATTTGATTGTTATTTGTCAGCTCATTGTGTATCTTTAAGGTTATTGTGACTAGTTTACTTCTAAATAGTTCAATATTATTTTTTTTGCTATTTTGGAGTGAAATGGCCAGCCAAATACCTGAAGAGCATATCCTGTATTGTATGCTTTTTAAGTTCCGCAAGGGTAGTAACGCAACAGTTGCCACGTGTACGTTTGTAAACACCAAATATAGATTTTCAAGTTGAAATCCGGTAATTTTGATCTCTCTGACTCTTATCGATCAGGAAGACCAACAATATTTGAGAACGACATGCGAAGGGCAGAAGTGGAAGCAAATCCATGTCAAACAATCGAAAAACTGAACATCCTTAACCAACCTTGATCGACCATCCAAGAACATTTAAAGCAGATTGGAAAATAAGCAGAGCAGGTGTTTGGGTTCCCCATAATCAGTCCGAAGAGAACAAAGCTAACCGAATAAATACATGCAACGTATTGCTTCAACGGCACCATACAGAACCGTTTTTTGATCGCGTGTTTATTGAAGACGAAAATTGCTCCTATAAATCACCACGTTCTGCGATGCCAGGTTGACATTCCGAAATGGCACATCTGGGTGTTTGATGGAGTATTCGCGGAATTGTTTATTTTGAATTGCTGAATCCTGCATCTAGTGAACCAATCTTTAATCGAAAAATGATTGGCGATTGTCAAAAAGGCGTCATTCTGCTGCCCGACAATACAAGACGAACGCTGGAAAAAATTAATAAAATGGAGTGGAAGATACTGCCACACCCACCATACTCGCCCGATATCGTATCCTCGGATTTCCATTTATTCCTACGCTTGCAACATTTTCTTAGTGTCAAAACATTTGAAAATTTGTATGATGTACAAAATTCCATCGAAAACCCAATTGATTTTTATCGGGCGGGGATTGAAGATGCGTACCCTAGAGTTTTACTTTAGGGTTTTAACTCTCCAGATGTCCGTCTTGCTTTAATATTTTTATTTGCTTCAGTAGTAAGTTATAACAATATAAATTAACAATTCACAAACAATTATTAATGTTATCTCACTACCCCATGATTGATTACGCTATGCCTAACCCAACAAGGCCTGCTCTGAATGAGATGATAAAGAACATTGTGTCATCTCATAGGTTTGCTATAGAGGATGGCGAAGTTTTGAAAAGTGTTTAATAGTTTAATAATGATCTATTCAGATATCACACATATACTCAATTGGGTTTTAAAGTTATTGAATGAGCAGATCGCGGAAGAATAAGAGTGTTTCAACACTAGCTGAATAATAATAATATTTATTTATGACTACAGGTACATAAGTCAAACATACAAAACAAAAAGAAATATATTAACTAAAGTAATTTAAATATTCTTCAACTGTATAAAACGCCTTAGATGCTAAAAGAGCTTTAATATTTTTCTTAAATGTAATAGATAAGGATCCTTTAAAGCTTTGGGATTTATATCAAAATATCGGTTACTATTTTGGGTACATTTAAGCCGGTTATAATTATAATAGTGACGAATTTATTGACATCGCTATTTTTCGCGTATTTAAATGCATATATGTAATACATTCCATTATATACAGACACGGGACTGTCAGTACATTTAGTTTAATAAAGTATACTTTATAGACTTCTGTGTAACCTAGACTGTACATAATTCTTATTGCTTATCTCTGCGTAGAGAAACTTTGCTTTGCCGCTGGTGAGTGCCCCCATAAAAGAATTCCATATCGAATATGCGACTCAACATCAAATGAAACTATTTTAGACAATTGACGTAGTAAGAATAGATGTTTACTCAGCTTTTTATCTATTTGCAGTATATGCAATTTCCAAGTTAGTCTAGAATCTAAGTAGAATCCTAAGAAGTTAGTATCTCCAGCAAACTCTTGTTTACTCCCAAACTAAACAACACATTTACTGATTTGTATTTACTCAACGAAAGTGCATTTATTACAAACCAATCTTTTGTCCGAGCGTTATATAATTATAAATATGTACTTCCTGGAGCAACTTCCCTCGACTTACCAAGGTTGTGTCATCAGCTTACTATATGCTTATGACACAATCTTGTCTTCTCCTATATAATGACATATGTCATTTATGTAAAGTATGAAAGTTTCGGGCCTAGCTTAGAGCCTTGAGGTACCCCTTTATTTACAAAATATTTGTGAGAAAATTTATTCTCTAATTTAACTGTTTGGCTTCGGTTTGACAAATAAGATATTATTAATTTACAGCTTATGGGATGAAAGTTATACATATATAGCTTTTGTAACATTATTTCATGATTCATACTATCTTAGGCTTTATGTAAATCAAGAAAAGTCATTACTGTTGAAAGAATCAAGGCATTTTTCAATAAATTCTATAGTTGCGGTGGTTGTCGATCTAGAACGTCTAAAGCCATGTTGGCTGGATGATAAAATGTCTGAAATATTGATATACTCTAAAATTTGACATTTCAGCAGATCTTCCAAAATTTTGGAAATTGCAGGCAAAATAGAGATGGGTCTGTAATTATCAACTTCCGTTGGGCCTAGGCTCCTTTAGTCTCTAGTTATTTTTAGTCTAGAACTCTTTGTCGAAGGCTCGTCAGCATTGGTGTCTGATTCGTATGTGAAATTGCGTCAAAACAAGATATCACAAAACTGCTTATAAGTAGATATTAATGAATACAGTTCTTTTAAATAATTGATTGATAAAGCTGATAATTGTTGAAAGTGCATCTTTACTTTTATATAAATAAAACTATTTAAGTACTTTCAAATATATTTCTTCGCCTGAAGAAGCAAATTGTAGTGGTGTACAATACATACATACAATATATATATTTGAAAGTACCTAATTACTTCTATTTATATAAAAGTGAGCAGTTCTTTTAGATCACAAATTTCAGCCAAACTGCGATATTTATAGCTAGTCTAAGAAGCATTTGTCTAAGGCCTGTCAGAATAGATGCCTGGTTCTTTTGTGAAATTACGCCAAAACAAGACATAACAAAGTTTCTTATGAGCACATACTAGAAGAAGTTTTTGTCTTGGACAATTACCCTCACTTTAGTTATTTGTTCTTAGGAGAAATATGTGAAAGCTTTCAATTTTTGGGCAATTTCACGTAATAAAATATATGTTGTACAAGCCAATATTTTCAAAGACATATAATTACTTAAGCAACGATCTTCTACAAATTATAGGCATTGTTATTTTTATTATAACTATTTTTACCTTTTAATCTCTCAATTGTTTGAAGATATATGCATATTTATTTAATTTTATATTTTATTTATATCTTTAGTTTCCAAATGTTTTTAAAATATTCAATTTATTAAATTTTCGACGATAATATATATTGCAATTTTTAAATTATTTTATATAATAAAGTATTAATTTCTTTCATTTTTGTAATGTGTTAACAGATGTGTTCACAAGAAATGTATTTATTTTTTTGGGTTTGAAAAAGCCTTATTTTTAATTTATATTTTGAATATATTTATTAATATCGAAAAAAATTGCAGATTTCAAAATGCAATTTAACTTAATATTTTTCACTTTTTCTAAAATATGTTTTAAAAAATATTTTACCATATTCAAAATATTTTTATTTATTTTATTATTGATTATTTTCGACCATGCGGTCATTCTGTCATGTTATTTGCTTCACACAAAAATTAAATGAATTTTTAAATGTTATTAATTTAATTTAAGAGTTAAAATTCCTTAAACAAATTTTTTAATTTTCACTCAAATTGGTTTAAAAAGGCATTCATTTTTTATTTGATTAACATGTTTTCGTTGTTAAACTAGTTCAATTGTTTTGTTTTTTTTAATGTTTTGGAAATGTTTAAATGTATCTCAGAAATGATTTTTAAAATTCTTTTTTTGGTCATTGCTAAACTTTTAATACCAATTCAACTGTTTTCGACTTGTAACGACCAATTATCATTTATTCTTTTCGTTTAGAAAAAAAAAATCAGATTTAAAATTATTTTTCAAAAAATATTGCTTTAGTTTTTAAGATTATTTTTAATATTCCACATTAACATTTTTTATGTTTACAATATTTATTGTATTTTACTATATTTTAGGAAGGTTGAATTTTGTTTTATCTTTCAATTTTTAACTGGTTTTTGATATTTCAAGAACATTTTTACAAAAATTCAATTGCTTTTTCCAACTTTATCAAATTACAATTCAATTTTTTCTGATGGTTTTCATTTTCTTTATATATTCAAATGATGGTGATTGGTTATCGACTACGTGGCCCTTCTGCCATATTATTTGTATACTTTTATCAAACATATTTTACGAAACATACTTTATGGTCTTAATTTTTTGAAATGAGTTTTAAATTTATTTCAAAAAAATTGTTTTCTACAATTTTGAAATATTTCTGCGGACTATTGGAAGTTTTCAAGATGGAGGCGGCGAGTGATGTTAGTGCCGAATCTCTCTTAAATAAAAATATAACTACAAATGAAAATAGTGAACCTAAGGTGAAATCAAAGTGTAAAAATACAGTATAACAAATTGAAACATGTGATTTCTGCCAGAAAACGTTCAATCAATCATGTCTAAACATCCATGTAAATACAAAGATAAAGCCAGAAAAAGCTGTTAGGATTATAATGATATTCGGGTTGAAGAAATGGATCCACTGTGTTACAGTGAACAAGAAGTTATCACGGTCTACAAAGTAGTAATCTCCAAGGGGCTGAACGATTAAAATGGTATTTTCTTGGACGAGCGACTAAGACTTCAACTACAGAAATCGTTAAGAAATACATCCGGGAGAACGTATGTGGCGAAGATCTTTTGCACGTAGAAGAAATTCCTATTAAAAATCCCAATAAGCGTATACAATTGGCATTCTACCGGAACATTAAAACAAATGGAAAACGCTTCTACATGGCCAAAAAATATTAAAATGTCCCAGTATTCTTTTTTAGTAGAGAAAAGATGAATGCATCGAGAGAAGATCAATGGTCAAATACAAAACACAAAAATCTTTAACTATGTATATTTATTTTTTAAATATTCAGAGTTTAATAAACAAAATAAATCAATTAGGAGCATTCCTTATAACTAATAATAACTTTAATATTTTATGTTTTAGTGAACATTGGTTTCAGAGCAGGAAGCGCCAATAATTCATATAAATAATTATAAAGTTGCATCACATTTTGCTCGCACTCAGTATAAACATGGAGGGGTAATGCAGTTTATCAAAAATAATATGGATTTTAAAAACTTACCCAATCTAAATTATTTGTCAGCATTGTGAGATATCTGCAATACTCATTTCATCCTGCCAACTCACTATTGTATGTATTTATAGATCCCCCCGAGGAAGATTTTAATATGTTTCTCACAATTTTAGGAAATTCACTAGATATTATACATATAAACAAGCATGCCGTAGTTGAAAGTGATTTTAATGTGTTCTTCCATACCAATGATGGCCGATCTGCCCAGTTAAATGAGCTATTTGCTACTTATGGACTTTATGGTAAAGTAAATTTCCCAACTCGTAAGCAGAATTGCCTTGATAATGTTTTTTCTAACCAGCATGTTAGTATTACTTCAATATATCCCTGTGATTCTGGTTTCTCTGACCACATAGGTATAAGTATACAATTAAAGATGAATCAGTCAATTCTTGTATCAAAAATATTTGAAAAATTATTGTTTATTCAATTGTTGGAGTTTTTAGAGTCCAACAACTTAAAGGCCTTTGACTGCGTTAGTCATGACGTTCTTGTACGAAAACTCTACTTTTATCATTTGCACCCAAAAAGCTGTCGTTTTATACAATCTTATTTATATAAGAGAAAGCAGCAAGTTATACTGCATCAGATCTTTTTAAATGAAGGCTACTTACAACCTGGTGTTCCTCAAGGATCCATCCTTGGCCCATTGTTGTTTTTATTATATATCAATGACCTACCTTATTTGTGTCAAAATGGTACATGTATTTTGTTTGCAGACGATACAGTATTAATTAACAAATCGCCAATAGTATCTGCTGCTAAAGCCAATAACTTAATTAATCGAAGTAAGTGTAAATAATGGTGTAATATAAATTAATTGACAATAAATGAAGGAAAAACATTTAATATTACATTATCTCTAAAGCAATCAGACATAATGTAAATTAACTTGGAATGTACATGAGACGGAAATGTCACAGAAAATATGCCGTTCCATATTCCTTCTCCGACAACTTCGCTACTCACTCCCTAACTTTGCACTGAGAAATGCTTATTTTTCCACGTGTCAGTCTCAAATTGTTTGGTCTTCAGCGAAGGGTAGTTCGGGTCATAGAAGGCCTTAAGTATCAAGAAGACTGCAAAGCCTCATTTATCAAACTTAATATATTAACACTGTCTTCAGCGTATTTATTAGAATGTCTTATACACGTGCGGAAGCATAAACATAGTTATGAAACCCATAGTGACTTTCACAGCTATCCTACAAGAGGAAAACAAAATATATGTCTCACATTCTCGCGTCTAGAAAAATCAAATAATGGAACTAATTACTATGGACCAAGGGCTTTTAATATGTTACCTCAATCAGTAAAGTTATTAGATGCAAATAAATTGAAAAACACAATTAAATCCTACTTAATCAAGAAAGCATTATATAGCATCGGCAAATGTTTATCAAGCAACTTTTCGGGCCTTGAATGACCTCATTGGTATGATACATGCAATATTTTAGTTATTAGTATATTATCCACTAATTTTAATATGTTTTTTTTATTTATATTGTATATACACTGGTTTTAATCTGTTTATTTTGTCCTATATTATTTTTATTTATTTTTATTGTTACCTATATAGATTAATTCCAATCACCGATTTTAATATTTTACATAGTTTTAGATTTATTTTATTCACTGATATTATTTATACATCGTTTTTATATATTTTATTTAAACAATGATTTTTATTGATTTTATTTACACATTTTTAAATATTTTATTTATACTATGATTTTATTGATTTATTTTTTTAACTGTTTTTAATTTAATAGATTAAAAGTTTTTAACAATTTTAAATCGTTTTCCTTATATTTAGTTCCTTTCGCTATTGTCTAAATATTGATGACTTTTTAAATTTTATACAAAAAAATTAGATTTTTCACGATAATTAATACTGAAAATCGAA